>VDFB02000008.1:294776450-294818813 GCA_007258455.2 Sequoia sempervirens
CACATCCTCCATTCCCCATCCTTCTTTGGTGCTAGTACTGCAGGTACTACACATGGACTCAAACTCTCTCTGATCAATCCCTTCCACAACAACTCTTGCACTTGCCTATTCAACTCTTCACTCTCCGCTAGAGTTATACAATGACTTTCCTCATTTGGCAAACTAGCTCTAGGAATTAGGTTCATCTGATGACTAATCTTTCTTACTGGAGGCAAACCTTCAAGTATGTTATCAAAAATAATAACTTGAAAATCATTCAACAAATCTAAAACCTCTTCAGGAACTTCATTAGTTTCTTCTTTATCATCTCTAGGGATCAATTCAAAACACATATGCTCATGCCTCATACCTTCTAGGAACTTTCTTCCATCAACCAAACAAATTCTTGCATTACTACACACCTTTTCCTCAACCTCTTCCGGTATTTTGTGTAGTTTCCTTTGCACACACCTAATTTGGAGTAGGGACTCCTTCTTCGGTGTCTTTCGACCTTTGGTTTTATTGGATTTACCTTTTTAAGGTCTTGACATGTTGGTTTTGTTGGCTTTGGTCTTTCCTTGAGGCTGGAATTGATTTAAACTGAGTTTTAGGAAAAATTTGGGTTTTCACCTAACTCCGGGATTTTTCGGCTTCGGCGGATTTTCCCGGGCTATGGTTCATTATCTGTCCATCGCTGAATTTTCTGAATCCGGGTTTCTGCCTAACTCCGGGATTTTCTGGTTTTTGCGGATTCTCCCAGTTTACCTTATTTTCCCAAACTGTGCTAATTTCCTGAACTGCGTTGTATTCCCAGTTTCTGCATTTCCGCGAAATCTGTGTTCATCCGGATTTCCGCATATTTTGGGATTTTCCAAAGTTCTGTTTTGGGCTTGGGTTTCCAGATTTGTCAGAAGCGTCTTGTCGCTCATTAATGACCGAGGTACCTTTTCTCAGATGCACAAATGGATGGACTTAAAACCTTTTAGGCATCATTTTAACTTCATCATTCATTTTTTTGCTGCTCTGGCGATTGAGGGTTTTATTTGAGCTTTGAGGATTGATTCTGAATCGCTTGCGTGTGGATTGATTGGAGCGCTGGTTTGAGCTTTCATTGCTTGGGCGTGCTTGTTGCATGGTTGCTTCTTCAAGTTCGAGTCTCGTCTGCATTAATCCATGGTAGGTTATCGATGGCCCCTCTTATATGTTGGTGCGATGATTAAGTTTTCTAGATTGGTTGATGGTTATTTTCGGGTCGGCCTTTGCTTGATTATGATTCTGCATTTATGGAGTTAGGGTTAGACCCGTTCCTTCGTTAAATCTCCATCACCCGTGCCCTATGAGCTTGTATTTATCCATTAGATGATGGGTGCATCCATTTGGAAGGTGTTCTGGGTTAGATTGTTCACCCTCTTAGTGCGTGATTTGCCATCTGTGAGATTAGGGTTTTTTTGGTGCTCGGCCTAGAATAACGGATTCATTATCATTTCTAATCTTTCCCTTGCATTATGCTAACCCCTGCCCTATGAGGATTCAGACTGCCTTACACTGATCTTTATCGATGGTATCTTAAACCTTGAGCTTACCTTGGTTTTTTATAATGGGGGTCTGGTTATCGAGATTAGGGCATTGTGGTTTTGCTATGAAGAATCATCATTTGAAAAGCCTTGAGACCTCAAATCCATTTACATTTCGAATTTTGTTGGTTGGCGTCGACTTTGAAACCATTTGAATCCAAGTGAAGAAGTTTACGTGATCATTTGGTCACCAGTTTGCGCATTGTCTTTCGCCGGGTTCCCGTAGTGTCCATAGAATTTTTGCGCACCTAGATTTTCCTAGTTTAGGATAATTCCGCGGAGTGTTACAAATTTTGGAACATTTCGAGCTGTTCGCAAAAATCTGTCCCATCCATATTTTTTCGGTTTTCCAATCTGGCTTTATCCTTTTTGATTTTCCGAAGATAAGATTAATCGAGTAAAAGCTAAATGCCTATTTCTTGTTGCTAACGAACCAATTACATGATAATCTAAAGATCTTTTGGCTGAACTAACGATTCATGTGACTAATGATGTTTTGGCAGCAAGAATCCGTCACGGGTGATTCTAAATTTTGAGCTAGATTTTTCCGGTTCACATGGACTTTCCCGAGCTGGCTGTGTTCTTCAAATTTTTTAGAAATTGGCATTTGTGATGGATTTTAATTGTCTTATATGATTTTATGCTAACCTTTGGATTGGACTATGCATGATAATTGAATACTAATGATGTCCTTTGTGAGTATAGGCCGAATCAAGCAGGGCTGTGGGAAGACTAGGGGGTGTCTGAGGAGGGTCTCCATCCTACGAGGCAGATTCATTAGAGGTGTGTTATGCCCCGACCATAGGTCGAAGGGGTTCACGATCGGATGGGGTCGTGTCTTAGAGAGCATGGTGATGCAGGGGACACGGTATGCATGGGGTACTTGTATGCTAGCCCACCTATATGACGAGTTACATCATATCGTATATGGTAGAGGCCGGAGTTTTGTTGTAGGGTGTTCATTATTACAGATATGGGCATGGGAGCATTTTGCAGTTTTACGTCCATTGACTCGAGGAGAGCGACCAGCTGGTCGAGCATACAGATGGAGATATGCACATATTATTGCTCAGCCTAGACTGGGCAAACTAGTATATTGGCAGCGGTTATTGGATAGTTTGGATACAGTATGCTGGAGACCATATTTAGATTGTGAGCCATGGCCAGAGGATGCCAGAGAGATGCCTTTTGTATGCACTTCTAGATTTTTGATTAGGCAGACGACATGGATCCTTGAGAGATTTCTTGCTGGACGTGTATTGTGACAGTTTGGTCAAATTCAGGGTATGCCTGTTGGTTCAGCTATTTATGCGCGGTGACAACCAGAGCTTGCAGTGTGGGGTCCACGGATCTCTTATGATGCAGCAGTGGCAGAGTTTACCAGTTTAGGTGCACAGATGTGGGACTATCGGGTGGATGTTCTTGATGCAGGGGCAACACTAGAGTATGTATAGTATGTTCTACAGCATCCACCTCCACGCATGTTTGATCCTGATGAGGTTGTTGCTCCTATCATTGCTCAGAGACGTCGACAGAGAGACTCGAAGTCAGCAGATGATGATTTAGCAGATAGTGATGACGAGGAGGGTAGTGGAGATGATGACTCAGATGGAGATGATGGTGGTGATGGTAGGGGTGGCAGGAGAGGCGGCAGGAGAGGTGGCAGAGGAGATAGGGCAGGCAGAGGTGGACCACGGATGAGGCATACTGACCCATCCTCGTCAGTGGATCCGACAGTAGCGAGTCAGATATCATCTCTGCAGAGCACAGTACAGAGCTTCCAGGCTCAGCTATCATAGGCACAGGCCTTGATTTCTCAGTTGCAGGGTCAGGTGACTTCGATTACTGCTGAGAGAGACGCAGCTAGACAGCGGGGTGAGCAGGCCATTGCCTTAGCAGATAGCCTACAGAGAGTAGTAGGTAGCACTTTTCCAGGTGATATGATGAGAGAGGTTACCAGAGCCACACGAGAGGCAGAGTTCTATCGGACTAGATATCATGATTCAGTTCCACCTGAGCAGAGAGAGAGCTACACTCAGTCTCGATCTACTCATGGTCGCTCTCGTACTACCAGCAAGGGTGTGACACAACCATTACCTCCTAGAGGGCCACCAGGGACAGGCGGAGCAGGTCCATCAGGGGTAGGTGGTACAGGTCCATCAGGAGCAGGTGATACAGGTCCTAGGCCAGCTCCATCACAGGATAGTTCAGCCTAGTACATTGTATATGATATTCTGTTGAGACATTTTGTATACACCGTGAGATGATCACATTTTTGATGATATTATATCATTTGTAGTTGACATCCTTGTACATTTTGACATTCAATTTTGAGATATATGAAATGCAGTGATGATTTTATACGATATATGATGTGTATCCATATGATGTGTACTATATGATGGTTTCATGATTTATGATATTTATATACATTATTTTATGAGATGAAATTTATTTGATGAATGGATGTATATGGTAACAATGTATGTATGCTTTGATTTTATGATTTTCTAATGCAAATGTATGAAATGATGTTTTTATGAATGTCAAAATATACTCAGTCATAAGGATATAAACATTTGATTCTTTGCCAGCTTTTTAGAAATCTATAAATGCAAAATGCAAATTCTAACATGAATGCAATCTATACTAACCATGCAGGACATTCATACAATATTGCCATTTGGAGAGCTTATACATGCTTTTTGTATCATCATAGAGCTTTGAAATGTTGAAAGTTAATACAAGCATCAAAGGGTATGTTAGCACCAATGATGACCTGAGTATTGCTTTCATGATTTTTATATAGCAAGTTAATACAAGCATCTAGGTATAATTGAACTGAGATGACCTGAGTATTGCTTGCATAAACAGACAAGACTTAACCCGTTTCCCATGCAAATTCTGAAATGTCATCCATGATACATAGTAGAGCATGTCTTGCAACCAATTTTCATAGTACTAATGATTTCCTCGCAAACAACAGACAAAGAAAAATCATACTCCTTCCTTGCTTTTCTAGTTCAATACATCATCGAATCGCTCTAGAGATATGATAAAAAATCAAACAACCATTCAAATTCCTGCTTAAAGTATTTCAAACATTTATTCAGATTAAGATCATCCAATTTGGTCACCATCATTGATATTCTGCATGTCGATAGTTGTTTGGATCATTTTGTTTTGATTTTGATTGACATGAATATGTTTGTGATTGATTTGATATGACGAGGTTGCGTTTTGTCAAACTGTTATTTGCCTGTTTGTGATATTCTGAAAACTTGTTACCCCTCTCTTGTATGTTTCTGCATTTTGCCCCCAATGTAAACACAACCTAAAGATAAAAGATATGTACAAATTTCATCAAGCCATGATGAAACCTAAAGATTCCCACTACATGGTATGGATAATGAAAGATAGTTACAGATGATAGACGTGGATGAATGATGCCTAAAGTGAAAATAAGACATAAACTAATAAATGGAGGAGCCCATTTCGATCACAAGTAGCGCTTGTTTGCCAAGTTTTCACCACTTGTTTTTATTGCACTTTTTCAAGATTTTTCTGATTTTTTTGATTTTTTTCAAGACTTTTTATGATTTTTTTGATTTTTTTCAGGACTTTTTATGATTTTTTTGATTTTTTCAAGACTTTTTAGACATAGAACTTCTTAAGATGAATACTATTGATTGGTTCTTCAAACAGGTCCCCCTCTGATGTGGATAACTGATATGCTCCAGAACCATATGCTGCTACAATAACAAATGGACCAAGCCAATTAGGTTCAAATTTGCCTTTCTTTTCTCTGTCTTGCTGATTACGTGGATTTTCCCTCAAAACTAAGTCACCCACTTGAAATTCCCGTGGTTTAACTCTGTGGTTATAACTACGAGACATGACTTGTTGATAACCTTTCAAATGATCAGCTGCATGTTGGCGTCTTTCATCTAACAGTTCGAGCTCTTGAAGACGAGAAACTCGATAGTCTTCATCACTTATCAATCCCTTAAGTGAAACCCTAAGCGAAGGTATTTCAACTTCCAATGGTAAGATTGCTTCTGCTCCATAGACTAAAGCATATGGTGTAGCTCCTGTTGGTGTGCGAATACTAGTTCTATATGCCCACAAAGCTGGGTTGAGTTGAACATGCCAATCACGTCCAGCATCATTTACTGTCTTCTTTAATATCTTTAAAATAGTCTTGTTAGAAGCGTCTGCTTGACCATTACCTTGTGGATAATAAGGTGTGGAGTACCTGTGTTGGATATGAAATCTTTCACAAAGTTCATCAACATCCTGATTCTTAAAAGGTCTTCCATTATCAGTAACAATAGAATTAGGAATTCCATATCTACAAATAATGTAATTTAGGATAAATGAAGATATCTGTTTACCAGTCACTGTTGTTAGAGGAACAGCTTCAATCCATTTTGTAAAATACTCAGTAGCTGTAATGATAAATTTATGACCATTTGACGATGAAGGATGTATTTTACCAACAAGATCTAATCCCCACTGAGAAAAAGGCCATGTTGAAATGAAAGGTTGCAATTCTTGTGCAGGTGCATGAATAAGATTCCCATGGATCTGGCATTTAGAACACTTCTTAACAAAAGTAAAAGAATCTTGCTCCATGGTAGGCCAATAGTATCCCATTCTGACAAGTTTCTTCGCTAAGGTCAAACCACTCGAATGAGTTCCACAAATACCACCGTGAACCTCTTGTAAGGCTTTTTCAGATTCGTCGCGTTCAAGACATCTAAGGAGTGTACCATCAAGACCACGTCTATAAAGGATATTGGCAATTAAGGTATAACGGGATGATTGGCATATGAAATTCCATTTTTGGTTGCGGGATAAATCTAAAGGCAAGATGTTATCTTTCAAATAGGTATAAGTTTTGCCATATAAAGTTGAATCAGAACCAGTCAAATGACATATAACTTGGTTTTCGGGATTATCATATGCAGGAGAAAACAATTGTTCCACCAAGAATTCATACTTGGTTTGATCTTCTGATATTTGTAATAAGGAAGCAATGGTAGCCATTGCATCTGCAGCTTTATTATCAATCCTTGATATTTGTGAAAACTTGATTGATACAAAATATTTCTTATAATCATCGACCATGTTCTTGTATGGTAACAACTTATCATCTTTGGTTTGATAATCATCATTAATTTGATTAATGATAAGTTGTGAATCGCCATAAACTTCCAGCTCTGTAATCTGCCATTCCAAAGCTATTTTCAATCCTATGAGTAATGCCTCATATTCGGCTATGTTATTTGTGCAAGGAAACATCAACCGATATGATCGTGAGATGGTATGTCCTTCAGGTGTAACAAAAATAATCCCTGCCCCCGAGCCATATTGTGTATAAGATCCATCAAAATATAATGCCCAGGGTTTCTGAATTGTTGCTGTAAAGATATCTGCATCAGGAAACTCAATGTGCATTGGATTGGCTTCTTGTAAAGGTGCTTCAGCCAACTGATCTGCAATGACCTATCCTTTAATTGCTTTTCGATCTACATAGTGAATATCAAACTCACTTAAGATCATTACCCATTTTGCAAGTCTTCCTGTTAAAGTAGCTCTGCTTAATAGGTATTTCAATGGGTCTATCTTTGTTATCAGTTTAACTGTATGAGTCAACATATAATGTCGCCACTTTTGAGAAGCAAACACTACTGCAAGACAAGCTTTTTCAATGAAACTGTAGTTTAACTCATGTCTTGTTAAGGTTCTGCTGATATAATATATTGCCCTTTCTTTACCTGTAGAATCTTCTTGTGCTAGCAATGCTCCCAAAGATACTTCTATTGCTGAAATATAAAGTATGAGTGGCTCTCCCGGAATAGGCGGAATTAGAACTGGTGGATGTGTAAGATATTGCTTAATCTGATTGAATGCTGCTTCACATTTGTCATCCCATTTAAATGGAACATTTTTATGTAATAAATGTGTAAATGGAAAGCTTTTGTCCGCCAGTTGAGCTATAAACCTTCTGATGGACTGTAATCTTCCTTGCAAGGATCTTAATTGATTGATATTTCATGGTGGAGACATGTCCATTATAGCTCGTACTTTTTCTGGATCAATTTCTATACCCTTTTTTGAAACAATGTACCCTAGGAGTTTTCCAGATGTAACACCAAAGACACATTTCTTTGGATTCAGTCGAACATTGAATTTCTCCATTCTAATAAAGATTTTTGACAAGATTTCCAGGTGTTCATCTCGTGTATGAGATTTGGCAAGTAAATCATCAAGATAATCTTCCATGAATGTATGCATCATATCATGAAAAATAGTTGTCATTGCTCTTTGATAAGTAGCTCCAGCATTCTTTAACCCAAATGGCATTACATTCCAGCAATAGGTACCCCAAGGACATGTGAACGCTGTTTTATCTTGATCTTCTGGTGCAATTTTTATCTGGTTGTATCCTGAAAATCCATCCATTAATGAATACATTGCATGGCTAGCAGTTAAGTCTACAATCATGTCTATGTTGGGCAGAGGAAAATCATCTTTAGGGCATGCTTTATTTAAATCCCTGAAATCTGTACAAACTCTGATCCTTCCATCTGGCTTTGAAACAGGTACAATTTTTGAAATCCATTCTGCATAGTCAATAGTTCGAATGAATCCAACATCCAAAAGCTTCTTTAATTCTTCTTTGACCAATAATGCAACATGTGGATGCATCTTTCTAAGCTTTTGCTTTACAGGCTTTATCCCAGGTTTGATAGATAAGTGATGCATTATCAGATTAGGATCTAACCCTGGCATATCAGCATATGACCAAGCAAAGTTAATTTGATTATCCTTCAAAAATTGCATGAATTTTTGGACTTCTTCAACTGTTAATGATGCTGCAATTTGCAAAAATTTTGGCTGCTCTGCTGTACTTATGTTGATTGATTCTGTTGGTTCAATCAAAATAGAAGATCTTTCATGATAATACTTGGGAAGAGTGTCAAGTTTCTCATCCTTCAGTGCCTCAAAAAGGTTTTCACTGTCAGATTCACTCTTTAGTTTTCTCTTGTTTTGATCTATCACTGCCATTTTTTGGTTTTCACCAATAGATCCATCTTTTATTTCATTTATTTTGCAGCTAAGAGACTTGACACTCTCCTTGTCAAACTCATGAGTATAAGATTCTTGAATGAAACAATTGTTTTCTTCATTTGAGGAACAAACGAAAGTTATAACATCTTCATCATTACTGAATGTAGGAATATGGATAGGTGCGTCAATGTCCCAATCTATAAGTTCTGGATAAACTAAAGGCATAGAATCATTAGGTTGGGTAAGGTCTTGAATTGTCAAAGTCATGATATGGTTGTCATCCTCATGGTAGACAAGGTCTATGATAGTATGCTCCTGTTGATTATCAATCTCGTTAGAATCTAATTCTTCCTCATATGAGTCATAATCGCTTTGTAAAACATAATCTAGTGGAGGCCTTGAACCTTCTCCTTGTATAAGAACAGGTGCATATTTATGTATAGTATCAACTTGTTTATCCCTCCAGAATTCATCATTATAAATGGTGTCCCATTCATATTCATTAGAATCAGTATCTGAACTATTTTGCAATTGGAAAACTGATTCATGAGATTTATCTGACACGGATTCTCCTTCATGAACTAATGATGTCTGCTGTGAAGTAAGTTCTTCTTTATCTTTACCATATCCAAGTCCTGTTTTATCACTTGAATGCTTTGAAATAGGTTGAATTGGTTCTACAATTCCTTCTCTTCGTTTACCTATAGGACCATTCCCTTCATAACCCATCTTTTGCATGATAGCGTACCCTTTACCATATCGTTCTTTAGGCAACTTAATGTGCAAGAGAGATTCATCTTCATCTTTGTATAGCCAATTTAGGATGTCCCTATCTTCAGCTTCTTCTTCAGTGGTATTAGCTCTAATGAATTTTCCATCAAACTTTGTGATTGGCACGGAAGCTTGAGATGTAGAAGCAGTCGCAATCTTTTGATTCGATAAAGTTGGCAAACCATGTGACCTTGGAGAAGGAGGTAAAGTAGAAAGAGATAGTGAATATTCACCTACCCCTTTGTCTTTAAATTTCAACTTAGTATCAAGATTCTTTGTCAATTCTTGCAATTGAACTTGTAGATTGGAAGAAGAAACAACAAGAGCTTCTCTATTGTGTGGCACAAAGACATCTGGAGTTACTCTAAGATTTGAACAAGTTTGGGTACTATTGTAATCAGCTTGTATAGTTATTTCTTGTCCATCATATGGAAACTTGATACATTGATGATATGTTGATGGTACAGCTTGCATATCATGGATCCACGGACGACCCAAAAGTATGTTATAAGACAAATCTCGATCTAGAACCTGACAAAATGTATTCTTCACAACAGGTCCCACTCTGATAGGTAGTAATATTAATCCTTTAGAAGCTCTTTCTTCATCATCATATGCCTTGATGGTTATTTTCCTTCGTGGATCAATTTCATTTTCTGAAATTCCTAAGGCATTTATTAATTTTAAGGTACAAATATTCAAACCGGCTCCTCCATCTATTAAGACACGTCTAATTTGATGTTTATGGATCATGACTTCAAGATAGAGCGAGGAATTATGTGGATGTGTCATAGAGGCATCATCTTTGTCGGAAAATGAAAGACAAGTGGGGGAAGATAAATGTCCCACCATGGCTTGAAATTTGTTTGCATCTAGATCAGTATCAACAGTTGTGTTTACAAGAGCTTCTTCTAAAATATTCTTGTGTATGGGGGATATTTTGAGAAGTTCAAGAATGGATATTTGAGCTGATGTTTTTCTCAATTGATCAACCAGATTATACTGATTGGAGAAGAAATAGTTGTTTTAGATGAACTTCCTTTTAAAACAACCTTTGCTTGACCTCTTGTTGTTACATTAACCTGTTGATATTCTTGTTTTCCTTTGATTTTGATAACATTAATCCGATTATCATCTATGTGAATGTGACGGATTATATTGTCTTCAACATTATGTATGCTTTTGGCTTTGATATCCGATGTTTCCCCCTTTTGGTAGTTTGGCAAAGGATCTTTGAATGCTTGATGATCATCATTGGTATGATGTCCCTCAATTGTAATAGTACCATTGTCAATTAAATCTTGTACTAGATTTTTCAAAGCTTGACAATTGTTTGTTCTATGACCTTTACATCGATGATAATTGCAATAATACGAGTCATTCCATGATGGTGGTTTAACTCGTGGCTCATAATCTCTTTGTGGTGGTAAGGTGATAACCTTGTTATCAAGAAGTTCCTTGAGAGCAGATTCAAGAGATTGACCCAAAGCAGTAAAAGTCCGTCGGTTGGAAAATAATGAAGGTCTAGACGGATTTGATATTTGGGCATTGCCAAGATTATTATTCAAATTACCACGATTTTGATTGGTATTTTGATTGATCATGTTCTCTTGCTTGGAAATTTGTCCTTGTTGATTGTTGTTTCCTTGTTGAATTGCATTTCCTTGTGGATTGTTTCTTGGAGCACTTGATAGATTGAAAACGGATGGTCTTGTTTGTAAATTATTTGCATCCACTATACCATCATTAACAACATTTTTGTTTCTATTCCAAAACCTTGTTTTATCGTTGTTTTGATTTGATGTACTTGGATTATCAAGTTTTATCATTCCCCTTTTAACCAAGGCCCCTTCAATGGTGATTGCATTTTCAATCAGTTTTTCAAAGTTATGAGGACAATGAAGGTTAAGCCTATAGCTTAATTCTGGATCAAGGTTATTAATAAAGATATCCATCTTTTCCTTTTCAGGAATAGGACGAGAATATCGTGCAAATAACCTTCTCCACCTTTGTAAAAATGTAGTAAAGGGTTCTCCTACTTTTTGTTTCACTTTACAAAGATCAAGCATTGTTATTTGGTGTTGAATGTTGTAGGAGTATTGTGAGATAAACTGATTTATCAACTCCTCAAAAGTTTTGATAGGTGGAGTGATTTTTGAAAGCCACTCCATAGATTGTACACCTAGACTTCGTGGAAATAATTGCATCAAGTAAGTATCGTCATAGGTGAATTCAAGACTCATGTTTTGGAAATCTCTAACATGGTCAATGGGATCAGTTTTCCCATTATACCTATCATACTTAGGAATTTCACAATGTTTTGGAAATGGGATCATTTGAAGACTCCTATCAAATGGATAAGGAGATATGTCTTCCAAAACATATTTCTTTGTTGTACCTCCTTGCATTTCCTTTATTTGCCTTTGTAATTCTTTTATCTGTTGGTTAAGAGCACTAAAGTCATTAGGAGGAGTTTCAGGATTTTGTTTAATCCCTTCTATGTCAAAGGTGTGAGGCAACTTAGCTCCTTGATTAGCTAATGAAAGAAAATATTTTTCTTTGTTACGTTCTAGAATTCTTTCCATAATAGTATGGAATTGGGGATCTTGTTCTGCTTCTTGAAGCTTTTCTTCTGTTAAATCATCAAGATTAAATGTTTCCTCTTCTTTTTCATTTCGGTCACCCATTTTACTAGTTGTGGTTTCTCCCTCGTCTTTTTCCATTTGTTTTTGAGATCTCGTGAAGACAGGCATAGATTTGTGTCCAAATTTTACTCACTTTTGATCAAAAGAGTGAAATAGTGCAATTTATGTGATATATATGAAAGTCAAGATAGAATGAAGATTCTATGACTTACACAAATTTTCTAATCTTATAGCTTGTGTTGTTCCCTAAGTGAAAGGATGAAAATCCTGTTAGCGGGAATATAAGCAAAAGATCAAGAAAAGGATGGTTTTGCACTTTATGAAATTTTGATCATGGCTTTGTAAAATGATGGATTTTATGATAGATGCCTAATGTATTCTAAGTTCTCTATTGTAAGATTTGATTTGGACGAGTAGAATATTCGATTGCGGGTTGGGGAATATAACTGAAACGGATGCGTTGACTATGGTTATGCCTTTGAGAAAGGGCTCTTCTTTGAAAATAAGCTTGTGAATACAAGGGCTCTATGGCATAATCATCTGAAAGACCTCTAACACAATCATGATACCTATGAAGAAAAGTTCTATATTTGAGTAAGACTTTTCGACTTTGATATAGGAATCGTTGCTTCTTCAATAATTTCTTGTGATTGAGGGGTTTCTTTGGCTTCTTAATCCTTTTGGAAACGGATTTCTTTACAAATTTTGTGGATTTCCAATCTCGTAACATGAGATTGATCAATATGATAATGAGTGTTTTGGATGATCTTTATCTAAATTAATGTAGTGAAAACACATCAAACAAGTTTAAAACAGTTGTTTTAAGTCCTATGCTAAACATCAAGTGTATAACCAAAATGTTTTTCAAAAAGTGTTTTAACGGGTTTTACACATGACAAGCACTTCAAACAGACTCACTCTTAGTTCTCAAGTAGGTCATCATAGCAATCAACATCCCACATCTTAGCGTCGACTCACACAGTAGTGTCAAGGGCGCCCGTGTTTTTGTCTTTTCCAGGTGCGTACTCAGTGATGACGGAAGTGGATACCGGATCCCCTGAGCAAACAATCCTTGGCAGTTATATGGTGAGTATCTTGGGGGTAGATTCTTCCCTCCCCTGCACTGTGATTGAGATGATGTTTGGATACTGACTCGGTAGATACTACACTAGGTTCGTAATAAGGGTTTCCGTTCGGTGTGGCAAATGATAGACTCCCTCGAGAGACCTCCCTACCTTTAGAACAAAGGCTTTGGGGATGGTTATCAATGCACACTACCGTCAAAAGAGGGTTTCCCCAATTTTGCTTTAAATTTTAGAGTGGGGTGGAATAGCCTGGCTTTGGCTTGAACCCACTTGAGTCGTTCCTCTTGGGTGAGTACTTTTTCCCACAAGAGCAGGCTCTCTACAAGGTATTAATAAAACAGTAAATTGCATAAAAGAAAATTGATGAGTTTGGCATTTTGATCACCCAATTAAGGGGAGAGCATAGGCCTATCACCGAGAACAAAGCAAACAAGGGTTCAATTATTAAGCACCAAAATAAAAATTTTCTAACTAAGTGAAGATGTTGCTTCACATAACAAGAAAATTCAATTTTAAACCTAATTTGAAAAATGAAGTGTCTATCCTAGGATTGCTTCATTTTGACCTTATATGACTACCCTAGGATTGGTTTTTTTTTTATCCTTAAAAATGACTACCCTAGGATTGGTTTATTTTATCCTTTAGATGTCTACCCTAGGATTGGTTTTTTTTTTTTTTTAGAAATTAATAACTGTCCGCGGCTGCGTCGGAATCAGTTAGACTAAACTACAGTTACAGATTACAGATTACAGTCTAAAATTTGCGCTGCAAAATACATCATGGGCGCTGCAAAATATCTTAAAGGCGCTGCAAAACAACTTAAGGGCGCTGCAAAAGAACTTAAGGGCGCTGCAAAAGAACTTAAGGGCGCTGCAATAACCATCACGGGCACTGCAAAAGTCGTCACGGGCGCTGCAACAGTAGTCACGGGCGCTGCAAAAGACTTTAAATGCGCTAAACTGGAAATGTTCTTCCGAAACGTGTCGTCTGCGCTATTCCGCTATTTTTCCTGTAATCAGTCAAAAGAAGCTACAAAAAGATGTTAAAAACGGGGCAAGAGCCCCACGGTGGGCGCCAAAAATGTGTATATGCTTAATTGTTAATCTAAATGAAAACATAAAACACTAAATGAAACCTTAATCTAAAGAAATTTAAATAAAATTTGAACAAACAAAATTCCTTCAGAGCTGTCCCATTTTTCTCTATCTACAGAGATTCTTTTGAAGCTTGTGGCTCTCAGATTGTGTAAGCTTAGCTTCTCCAAATGGCTGCTGCAGAATGAGAATGCAAATGAAGATGAAAATCTATTCTATATGCTGGTGGAGTAAAACTGTTAACGGATATGAACAGGGGCTGTGATTATGCACAGGGGCTGTGAATGAAAGATAACATGATTCTATTGCTACTATGCTATGATTTTATGCTATTGCTATGAAAATACTCTATGAATGCTGGGAATACTATGCAATTTGCCTATAGTTTACTTGCTTAAAATTCTATATGATTTTGGAGCTCCCGGCAGCTGTATTTATAGATTTTTGCAGGCTCAATCCTGGCTGGCAAGAATCTACGGCTGTGAGATTGTCTGGTAAATTTGAATGGTGAGAGATTGAGAGGTTGAGAAGAAAATGGGGGAGGTTGAGAGGTTGGAGAGAAGGATGGATTCCTGTCTTCAACCCACGGGAACAAGCCTGCACAGAAACAGAGAAATTTAATTTTCTGTTTTGGCAGTTTGTTTCCCGGGAGTTGAAGATAAATCCCCAAATTAAATAAATAAAATTTATTTAATTTAATTTATTGCATTTTGATTTTTGATTTTTGAAAACTATGGAAGAATTAATTAAATATTTTTGGAATATTTAATTGTGATATGACTTTAGAAGAATATGAAATATTTAGAAGATTTAATTAAATATTTTTGGAATATTTAATTGTGATATGACTTTAGAAGAATATGAAATTTTTAGAAGATTTAATTAAATATTTTTGGAATATTTAATTATAAATAGATATATGAAGAATTTAGAAATGATTTTAAGAATGAATAATTGAATTAGAGGAAATAATTAAATATTTTGGAATATTTAATTATAAATGATATTTAGAAGAAGAATAATAATTTAATCTTTATTTGAATAAAATATTCAAACGAAGATTATATGATAATTAATATAAATAAATTATAATATTTATTTAATTAATTAAGAAATGAAGAGGTGATTAAATATTTAATCGAAATAAAATCATGAACAATATAAATAAATTATTTAAATTTATTTATACGTAGATAGAATCAGAAGATTTAATTAAATATTAAAAATATTTAATTAATTACCAGACAATGTGATGTAACCATTTTTAAGTGTATACACCTCCATCTTCAAAGAATATAACTTCTTCCTCAAAAATAACTTATTTACTAGAGATTTCCCCTGATAAATGTCACCAAGCTTCTTCCACAAAATTTTTGCTATCTTCTCTTCATGGATGTTCAAGAGAACTGAATCGACCAAGCATAGTCTGATCAAACCCTTGGCTTTCTGGTCCATTGCATCCCAGTCATCCTCTGAGGTTACTGATGGTTTGTTAGAGGGAACTACATCCCATAACTCTCGATCTATGAGAAAATCTTCCATTTTGAGTTTCCACAACTCAAAATTGCCACTGTTGAACTTCTCAATCTCTATTCTTCTGGATGTGCTCTCCATCTTAAATCTGTAACAAGTTATAAACTAGATTTCTCTACAAAACTCCCACTGAACAAGATCAACACAAAAAAACTGCCTTACCCACAAGGACAACATAGTTGGCCAAGCTCTGATACCAACTGAAAGGAAAGTGGAGTGTGGAAAAAACCTTCCTAATACTAACCTTCAAGAGAGAGATACATAAAATCTTCTAAAACTTGCAATTACAGAACATAAAGATGCACATACATGAATTAACAGAATAAAGAACAAAGAATGAACACAAGATTTACATGGGAAAACCCTCTTGGGAAAAAAACCCACACACCAAAGCAAAGATCTCTTGTATTATAGTAAAACGTAAATTACATACAAGTACAAAGCTATGCTTTTTTAGGTGTTGATTCACAGAATGAATCTAGTAGCATTATGTTACAACTGCTTCGATCATCACCATGCTCAATGCAGTATTGCATTACATATAAACTTCACAAGCGTAACAAGAAAACCATTGCTCCAACTTCCATACCAGACAAACTTAACTGTCACCTTTTTCCACCATCGAAATCCCATCAGAATGTGAAAGGGACAAGAAACCACGTCTCTTCGAACTCTCAGTATCACCATGATTCATCTATCATTCCATCCTATCGGGATGTTGAAGTGACCTCCATTACTATCCTGCTGATAATGATATGTCTCTCTGATACCAGCACACCAACTTTAGGAACATCCTATTGGAATGTTGAAGAGATGATATGATGACTCCTTCAGATATCACGATGTCTAGTCGATACAACTCCATTAGAATATAGAAGGGACTATTTATTATGTCCCATCGATGTGTGTCCATCTCCCCGATGAAGCTTTACTACCAACTGACTGCTCATCAGAATATTGAAGGGAATTCCAAACAACTCCCTCCGATATTGTAATGTCTCGCCGATGAGGTACTTATCGACATGTCAAATTAGAGACTGCTCATTGAGTCTCGTCGATGTTCACTTGTCTCTTCGATGAAGCTTCTCATAGTCCATCAAAATGTCGAAGGGATTGCAAAACAATTCCCTCTGACATTGACATATCTCTTTGATGAAGCTTCGGTCGATGCAATCTCCAAACACACCTTGTGATCAAGATGTCGAGGATAGTTGACACTAAGTCCTGAGGACATTACTTGTCAACCCGACAAACCCGAAGTCGATGCCTTTTACGCCAATAAGTTTGAGACATTATCTCTCAACACAATCCACATCTAAGTCATCCCACTGGAAGAAAGTGGGTAGTTAATCCACAACCTACACAACTTGTAGATCAAAATCCAATGAAACATGCAAACTTATCATCACATCAATAACCAAAAAACCAAGATATCATAGAGGATAACCAAACATATATCCAAAAACTCCCACTGCATGAGTAACATGTTAAATCTAAAAATAGATCAAGGCATATCAAGTCAACATATAGTACTTCACATAGAGGATGTGGCTAACTCCTCTATTACATAGTATGAAGGAAACATACAATTATATGCAAATCATGTAAACAAATATGTTGCAATACCTCTTTCACCATTAGTCTGAATAGCTCTCCCAAGTTCTTCACACTCAGCCATGTGAAACCAAATATCTAGGAAGAATACCATGACCAAAGAGAACCTACAAATCAAATCATATCCTTTTTCCACACTAACATGTATCAACCTTTGTAAAGTAAGATTTGCTTCACCATTCCTAAATTGAAAGGATATCAACATCTAACATTCAAATCAAATGAAAACATGACTAAAATAGATGTAAACCTCTCACACTAAAGGTAGATCAAACCAACCAATCATTCTCACAACAAAGGGAATATTTCCAAAGCCACAAACCATTTCCTATACCTCTCAAAATAAGTCCTTAGAACTAAATCCATAGCTAAAGACCAAAACAAGGAGAACAACAGAAATCCATAAAATATACATCTTCTTAACAAGTCTTCAAAATGCATATATTCAAGAATAACTTGTATGAGAAGACAAGATACAAAATAAAGAATGCATCTAATAATCAAGTGGGTAATACTAATCTTAGATCATTCACCTTCTGAGTAGACCAAGAGTGGGATACAAGATTATCCTATGCATACAACACCAAGAAATTTCAATCTTCTCTTCAGGTCCATAATGGATTCACATCCATAAGCAGGTGTATGCTCCTCAATCTTTCTGTTGAAATCCTCATCAAAGAGTAACCATCTCAACATATGATCCCATAAATAAGAGATCTCTTAGCCTCACCCAAGTCTCTCTAGTCTCCATGAGCATCCACCAATCAATACATTCTAACTTCAAATGCAACCTTGCAAAATTATGAAGCTCCAAGAAAATAATTAATACTCAAAACCAAAGAGAACCAAAAAATACCATTGTCAAAATTCCAAGTATAGAATTAGAAACATATCATGAAATCATGATCTAAAATCCCCTCCTAGGAGAACTCATAATCATCCACCATAAAATGATGAACCAACATCACTGCCAAAGCTCCCAATGAACTATGTTTAACCAAGCTCTCCAGGCATTATGATAACCATCTTCTAACTAAAGATCCTCCATGGCCTCAACACAATCAAAGAACTCAAAACCATGAGTTCCCAAAAGGTAAAGTACAACCAAAATCTCCAAACCAAGAAGATATAATCAGCTACACATCCTTTGCTAGTAGAACCAAAGATGTCATATCTCTCACTACAATTTCAAAGCAAAATCCAAGAGCTCCTTATGACACAAAAACCGTTGCAAAAGACCATCCATCTTCTAATCAAATATAATCCATGGCTCACTGCACACTGCAACAAATTATAACCAAAATCTTGAAACAAAGAAGATATAACACATTATGTAACTACATAAAGCTCCCATTGAAAGTAATACCGAGTTATACATGGCATCATGAGCAATATTATTACCAATACTCTACTCAAAGTGAACAAAAATTCTCATGTACCATAAATAACTGCTAAAGATTTAAATGAACAACTATATCAAGTACTCCAAATAAACCATCTCCTATTGAAATAAGTATACTAATGTAACAATGGTGACCAAGAACATGTACTACCAAATAGAATCCACATCAGACAATTTTCCAAGATCTACAGATATGCAACATCTCAAAGGAGAAATACATAATCAATACTCCAATCTCAAATAACTAAAAAATAGATTCAACCCCACATTAGTATCATACAAAATACAGATAATCAGGTATAACATGTGAATTTTTGAGACTCAAACACTAGAATCAATGCTAGATCTGATTTTCAAAAAAACCCACATAGGAGTAACCATGGATCAATAAGAACCCTTCAAGCAGCCATGCAAACTTGTAAGTGTCTTCATCCAAAACACCCTGAATACAATCTCATCACAGATCTACATACCACACATTTTAGTTAATGTGTAAAACATTCAAAACCATCTATGTAAATCTGAAATCCATATAACCATCCAAACATTCACACCAGACATGTCATCTGAATAATGAAATAAGAACATATCTACAAACCCATAGCTGAAATCAAGAGTAAAATGCAACCCAATAGAAAAAAACCAAGTTGTCTAGGAGCTTATAACATATGAAACATATTAGCTCCACAATTCACAAAGAGGTTAGTGGCTTATCTTCCAATGCTTTCATGTAACCAAGGGCTAAAGCCATGAAGCCAACATAAGCACTCCATTCTATAGTCCAAATAGTGGGTGTTTCTCCATGTGACTAGGATGTCTCTACCCATCCAACATGAACATCTTCTCACTGCACATGACCACAAGGTAAAGGAGAAAAAAACACCAAACAAGAGGATATACAAATATTTTCAAATAAGAGCTCCAACTCACCAAAAAATAACCAACTCCATAAAGATCCATAATCATGAGCTTCCAATGCCCAACATAGATCACATTGACAATATATATGGCTTCCAATCTCACAAATCTGCAAAACAAAGTTAACTCACAAAACCTTCATTACTTCCCCAAAAGCATTCCAACAACCTCCAATCCCTTCTAACAAATTCCCACAAGCTTTCCAAGCTAAGAAATCAAAAAGAAGGAATACCCAAAACCTATTTAACCTTCAGCTCTGATACCAAATGATGAGAAATAAATAGGTTCAATACTGATTGTTGGGAAATTCAATCTTTATCCAATTATGACTTCAATGGATGAGATTCAAGGCTTGGACAACAACAACATGAAAACATGAAACTTATATGCAAATCTAAAAATTAAGTTTCCTTAATACGAAAATACCATGACTAGATCCATCTTCTTTATGATGCCAAAAATCAACCAACATAACATGCTTATAAACACTATCTTATGTGAACTTATAACAACAATAAATAAATAATATCATCACCATAAGATAGTAGCAAAAAGGAAAAAATCAACAACACAAGAGAATCACATAACACTAAATTTATGTGGAGAAACCCTTACGGGAAAAATTCCACCAAGAAGAGAGGCCAAGTATCCATTATCATCAAATAAATGAGATTACAATACAAACACTTCCATTATCCTCTTTGCCTCCAACATGGCAGAATTTGTGTACTTACATGAACAACCTCCTTATGCCTCCACTTGTCCTTGTTCACCCAGAGTGAAACTACATTCAACTATTCCTCTCTTATTCTACATCCAAGAGGCTGGATTTATAGACTTATGAAGGCATATAACGCACCAAACATGGTGCCCAAAGATGACCCTTCATTCCAAATGTCCCCAACCTTTGGATTACCTCCTCAGAATGTGAAAAGATACTAGTTTTGGATCCAATACTTTCCTTCCAACTTGGATGCCCAAAACATTATTAAATATAATAAGTGATGGAAAACCAAGTGACAGTTGTTTCATCTTTCCAAGCACCCACTTGGAGATTCCCAATAGTCAATTATTTATTATTTCCTTTATCTTTTATTATCCCATTTTAGGAATCCACATGTGGGAAAATAAATTAAATATTATGTCCACAATCCACCTTTACCGCTACTAGTGGACCCATCACCCTTTATGAGTATATTACAAACAATGGTGAGAATTAATATTAAAAATATTTTCCCAATACACCCTAAGTTCCTAGGGACACTTTCCAAGGATGTTGGAACCATGACATATGACATAGGATTTACAAGGTAGATGACACCTAATCCTAACATCCACAACAAAAATAATTTAAAACAAAGGGCAAGATTTCAATGTATGCACTTTCATTTTGTAGATCAACAAATTGGCAATGAAGCATCATGCTTGATTATTGACATAATCATTAAATAAACTTTACATGGTTCTCTCCTTTCATTTGTATCTATTATCTGTGCCCCTCTTTCCATTCTTTCACTTACAAATACTAATCAACATTTTTTTCCAATTTTATCTCTGGGCCACCCTTGTTTTCATTTCTTTCAATTTTAAATGTTAAACACAAATTTAAATGGATAGCTTGCACAAATGTACAACCATTTTAGGTTTATTTCTTTATTATATTTATTTACAATATTATACTTGATTGTCATTATTTTATTCGCATGGTTTTCACTTTACTAATCCTTGAGCTATTATTTTGTTACAAATATCAAATCCCTCAAGTTGTCAAGGATAACATGATGATTAATACATGTTTTAAAATTATAATTTAAGATATACTAAATCGATAATAAAATTTTCATATATGTGATCTTATATAATTTTCTTAATACAATTATAACTATACCATCAAACCCATTCTATTGGTCTACAATAATGACAACTCATGTTTAATCGTGTGTAGTATTATTGAACACTCTTTGAAGGTTTGTGATATCTCTAAGATCACTAATAATCTCCACTATATTACACACAAAACCTTAGCAAGATACATGATAATATTTGGTACATGGTGCCATCTATGTGCATGTCAAAAATAAGATGGCCTTCACCATCAACTTTGTCATTGTTCCAAGCATCTATAGACCAAACTATTAAGCTGCATGCATAACCTATGATATTATTGAGTATTGACATTATGTTGCATTCACCCTTGAAGGAGTGGAGTAACCCCCTACAACTTGAGGATTTTCCCTTGCAAGGTCAAGGGGCAATGTCCCATGGGATGCAAGGCAACATATTGTGAATTGGATTTGACTATTGCATCTAGTAATATTTAGCTCATTTTAAAAGGTGAAGAGTAATAAGAAAATAGTCATTTCATATTAACTCTTTACCTTTGTGGCTTTTTAACATTATGTTTACATCTACGTTATCATATATTAAAACATTATAAATGATAGATGTAGTTAATGGAAGATATACAATTTATCGCCTTCAAGGGTATGCCATGTATAAACACATTTAATAATTAAAGATAGTAGGTTTCCACAATCCATAACATAGATTTGTATTGCTCCTGGATTCGATTGTGTAAAGATTTTTTGCATCAACGTTTCGAATCACACTCCGTGATCCATCATCAGGATGAAAGAGAGCTAGAGGAGAAAATGAATGATTGCAGACTCAGATTGAATAAAAAGGAAGAGGGAGGAGGGAAAGATGCACGCAAATCAAGGACAATAATAAAGAAAAAGAAAAAGATGAACATAAAACCAAAAAAGATGGAACCAACACAATATAAAAGAAAGGAGAAAATAAAAGGTTTTTTAAGGGAAATAACATAACAAAAACAAATAATCAAAAAGAAGAAGCAACAAATAAGACAAGAGAAAACTAGAAAAATAAAAGTGCAAAAATTGAATAAATTAAAAATTTAAAGGAAGACCAATAAGAAGAAACAAAACAAAATCAACGAGAAGAAAAAGACGAAAAAAATAAATAAAAAGGAAAGAAAAAAATAATAAAACGAGGAGCCCAAGAACAAGGAGAGACCAAAGAAATAATAGATTAAAAACGAAATAAAAATATGAAGCAAGAAGCGAAAACAATCAAAGGAAGAAAACACTAAAAAAAGTAAAATAAATATATCAAAAAATGAAAATTATGATACACCAAAATAAGTATTAAGATCGATATATAAAATAAATGCCACGAGGATGAAAAGAGTTTTAAAAAGGGGAACAAACCAAAAAAGAAGAAAGAAAACACAAAAAGAGACTCAAAAATAAATAAAAATAAATAAAATAGAAATAGATAGAATTAAATGAAACCAAAGAGATAACTAAAAAACAAAATTACTAGAAGAGAAATCTAAAATTATTTAAAAAGATTGGAATGAAAGATAGTAAGAAAACACTAAAAGAAAAATAAATAAATATATCAAAAAATAAAATAAAAATGCACCAAAATAAGTATTAAATTTGATATATATGTAAATATTTATCATGCGAAGAAATAGTTTTAAAAGGGGGGGAAAACAAAACAAATGGAAGAAGAAGGAGAACACAAAGTGACTCAAGAATAAATAAATAAATAAAATAAATAAAATAGAAACAGTATAGAATTAAATGAAACCAAAGAGATAACTAAAAAACAAGAATTACTAGAAGAGTTATCTAAAAATAATTAATAATATCGGAATGAAACAAAATAAATAAAACCAAAGAAATAAATAAAAAAGACAAGAAATAATAAAAGATAAAAATAAAATAAATAAAATTAATGATGAAAAAAGCAATAATAAGAAAGGAATGAAACAAAATAAATAAAACACAAAGAAATAATAAAAAAGACAAGAATTAATAAAAGAGAAATAAAATAAATAAAATGAATGATAAAAAATAACAATAAATAGATTGTAATGAAACAAAATAAATAAAACAAAGAAATGACTGAAAAAGAACAAGAGATAATAAAAAAGATAAATAAAATAAAATAAAGATAAAAAAAACAATAAAACACAAAAGGATAGAAGTAAGAGGAATAGCGATAAATAATGTGGAATAAATATATAAGGGACAAAGGATAGAAGTAAGAAAATGAATAGGTATAAATGAATATATATATATATATATATGATTGAATACACACCACACGTAAAAAAAAAAAAAAAATATATATATATATATAAGGCAATAAAAAAAAGAAGAGCAAAGGGAGGAGAGCCAAAAAGAAGGCAGGAGAAACCAAAAAATGAGAAGAACAAGACACTTAGAACGAAACCAAGGTCATACCAAAGATGGAAAGAAAAGAACAAAAGAGGAGGGCGGACGAAAGAGACAATTTACCAACAAGAACACCAAAGGGGACAAGAAAAAGAAGCAAAAAGGCGGAAGACACAAAAGCGAGGTGGGGGAAAACGAGCACGACCACGCTAGGAAAGAAGCTGGTTGTGAAGGTTAGGCAGCAAAAGGTTGCCACGTGATACTGAGACTCCAACCCCCGTCACGGTTAAGGTTAGACGGGTGGTTGTTAATGTGGATGGCTTCCTTGAGCTTCCTCTTGAAAAAATTGTCCTCTTTGCATAAGATCTGAGTGTTTTCTAAGCATATGTGGTGCTTAGTTGAAAAGGAGTGGTCTGCAAGTGCCGATTTGACAACCCGATCATGTCTAATGTCCGCACTATGCTCCTTAATTCTTGTGCAAAAAGAACGACCCGTTTCTCCTATGTAAGGAATGCCACAAGAACAAACAACCTTGTATACTCCTGACTCAAGTAAAATGTCCCTCGAGTCCTTCAGAGAAGGGAGACAGTGTCTTACTGTCGAACAAGGTTTGAAAGCACAATGAAGCCCTTTCTTAGAGAGAATCTTGGAGATTTTTTGGGAAATGCCTTCAATGTAAGGGAGAGAAGCGACAGGGCAGAAATTTGGTTTGGGGGTACAGAGATGAGAAAAGAACCTCTCCCTAGCATGGTTGAAGGCTCTAGAGATATGCTTGTTTTTGTATCCATTAAGGATGAAGACTTTACGAAGATGGGCTAGCTCTTGATCTAGGTGATCTTCATCACAAATCCGAAAAGCCCTCAAAGCGAGGGTTTTAAGGATACCACTTTTTTGACACGGGTGATGATGGGAAGAAGAATGGAGATAGAGATCGGTGTGGGTAGCTTTACGAAACACTCGACGACCGAGGGAGCCATCTAATTTTTTGATGAGCAAGATGTCGAGGAAAGGGAGCTGGCCATCAGATTCAATCTCCTTAGTAAAGGTGATGCAATGGACCAAGCTGTTAAGGTGGGCATGAAAATCTTCTAACTTGTCAAGCCCATGAGGCCAACAAACATTGGTGTCATCAACATAACGTTTCCACCATTTTGGTTTGAGGGGGGAGGAGAAAAGGGCTGAATTTTCAAAATGCTCCATGAAGAGGTTGGCAATGACAGGAGAGAGAGGGGAACCCATGGCTACGCCATCTACTTGCTCATAGATCACATTTTGGAAAGAGAAGAAGGTTGATTTTAGGCACAACTCTACAAGAGAAGCAATTTCATCATTAGTATTGCACCTGGCAATCTTGATGGCATCGGGGATGGGAACCTTGGTGAAGAGAGAAACCACGTCGAAACTCACTAAAATGTCATTGATATCGAGCTTGACGTTCTTGATAAATTCAACGAAATGGGAGGAATTATTGATATGGGATTCCGAATTACCGACCAGAGGAGAGATAAGTTTCGCAAGGAAAGACGCCAATTTGTAAGTCGGGGAGTCTATTGTATCCACAATAGGTCTTAAAGGAATCCCCTTTTTGTGGATTTTTGGAACCCCGTAGATATGAGGCTTCACTTCTTTAGAGGGAAAAAGACGCTTTTTGCTAGCATCATCAAAGGATGAGAGGGAAATGGCAAGCTTGACTTTTTTGAGAATTTTAGAGCAAGGGTTGCGAGATAAAACTTTGTAGCTATTGGTATCCAAAAGAAGATCACGCATTTTGGAGAGGTAATCAGGTTTGTTCATGATGACTGTGGCGTTCCCTTTATCAGCTTTGAAAATGATTAAGTCTTTGTTGCGTAATAAATTGTTAAACGCGACAAGCTCAACTTTAGGAATATTGCACTTGGGAGGTTTGGCATGGCGAAGGGCAACTGCACAATCCTGCCTGATTTCTTCAGCAATATTCACAGGGAGATCACGAACACAATTTTCAATTTCAATAAGAAAGTCAAGGTGGGGAATAGTATGTGGAGCAATGGAGAAACCATGACCACGTTTTAAAAGATTGACGGCTAGAGGGTCGAGGGTGGCATTAGAGAGGTTAACCACCAATTTCGATTCCCAATCTTGAATGAAATTGAGATTAAGTGAGATGGACTGAGGGGACAGAAAAGAAAGAACATTAAGAGAAGAGAGGGAGGACGAATGAACAGACGTGACCAAATTAATGGGGGAGGTGGCGTGCGGTGAAAGGTTAGCTGTGAGGGGAAGAGACGACACAATCCCCACGCGCTGCCCAAGATGAGAGTTGATAGGAGGTGAGGCAGCCTTAGGATCAGAACGAGGAGAGAGAGGATTGGAGGGGATATCCGAACAATTAATGCAAGAAGCTGGAAAAGAAAAAAGGGGACAAAGAATGGCGGAGCTCGTACCTGGGTGACCGTTGAGGAATGATGGCGAGTTGACAGGAGAGGGAGAGCCGTTGAGCTGAGGATTCTGCGCCAGGAGACTCTCTGCATTCTCGTCCAAGTCATTCGAAGAAGTTTGAGCTGCAAACTAGTCTAGGTAATTCGAGCCGCATACCGGCCGAGCTGGAGAGGAAGAAAGACCCAATTTTTTCTCCCTAGGCGAAGGCAAAAACGCGGGTGAACTGCAACCATTAGGCGAGGGTAAAGAACAACTGACAGTGCAAGGGAGGCAAGGCAAAGAACCATTCGATGTGTCAGGAAGGCCCGAGGAAGAGCGGCAAGTTTGAATGTGAGGGGACGAAGCAGAAGACAAAATGGTGGAAGGACGAACCAGTTGGCTCGAAAGAGAGGAGACGGGAGTAGGGTGGACAGAGGTGGCCGCTGGGTGAGAGGTAGCATGAAGACCGGGCAAAGGAACATTTGGAGGGGAGCGGTGTAGGTCCAGGGTGCGATTCGCTTCTGAGGTAAGATGAGGCTTAGACCGAGAGGAGGATGCAGAAAGGTGCGGGTGAGGAGAGTAAGCCCAGTGCGGTTGCAGTTTAGAGGATGAGAATTTTTGGAGCAAGGCCGCAAACTTCTTTTTCTGTCTCCTAACGCATTCTTCTTGGTGACCAATGGCTCTCATGTGCGAAGCAACATCCAAGCGGATCCAAATGTCTGGGCGCAGCACATTAGCGAGTTCCAGGTGAAGAGGGAACAACCTCGAGTTCAAAAAGTTGATGGAAGATCTAGTTGACTGGATGACATATCTGAGGAGAGCCAAACTCGTATTACAGAAAATGCGTTTGGTACGGTGACTCCACAGATAATGGTTGACTTTGACGAAGGAAGGAAATAGACGAGCGTCTCTGCATCTTTTTAGAAAGGCTAAGTTTGCAATTTTCTTTGAGAGCTTGATCCTCATCAACTCTAATTGTTTAGCTTTGAAACAAATTTCCCTCCCATGAAGGGTATCGATTAAAGATAGTAGGTTTCCACAATCCATAACATAGATTTGTATTGCTTCTGGATTACCTCTCCAAAATGCGTGATCTTCAAAATGCGTGATTACCTCTCCAAAATGCGTGATCTTCTTTCGGATACCAATAGCTACAAAGTTTTATCTCGCAACCCTTGCTCTAAAATTCTCAAAAAAGTCAAGCTTGCCATTTCCCTCTCATCCTTTGATGATGCTAGCAAAAAGCGTCTTTTTCCCTCTAAAGAAGTGAAGCCTCGTATCTACGGGGTTCCAAAAATCCACAAAAAGGGGATTCCTTTAAGACCTATTGTGGATACAATAGACTCCCCGACTTACAAATTGGCGTCTTTCCTTGCGAAACTTATCTCTCCTCTGGTCGGTAATTCGGAATCCCATATCAATAATTCCTCCCATTTTGTTGAATTTATCAAGAACGTCAAGCTCGATATCAATGACATTTTAGTGAGTTTCGACGTGGTTTCTCTCTTCACCAAGGTTCCCATCCCCGATGCCATCAAGATTGTCAGGTGCAATACTAATGATGAAATTGCTTCTCTTGTAGAGTTGTGCCTAAAATCAACCTTCTTCTCTTTCCAAAATGTGATCTATGAGCAAGTAGATGGCGTAGCCATGGGTTCCCCTCTCTCTCCTGTCATTTCCAACCTCTTCATGGAGCATTTTGAAAATTCAGCCCTTTTCTCCTCCCCCCTCAAACCAAAATGGTGGAAACGTTATGTTGATGACACCAATGTTTGTTGGCCTCATGGGCTTGACAAGTTAGAAGATTTTCATGCTCACCTTAACAGCTTGGTCCATTGCATCACCTTTACTAAGGAGATTGAATCTGATGGCCAGCTCCCTTTCCTCGACATCTTTCTCATCAAAAAATTAGATGGCTCCCTCGGTCGTCGAGTGTTTCGTAAAGCTACCCACACCGATCTCTATCTCCATTCTTCTTCCCATCATCACCCGTGTCAAAAAAGTGGTATCCTTAAAACCCTCGCTTTGAGGGCTTTTCGGATTTGTGATGAAGATCACCTAGATCAAGAGCTAGCCCATCTTCGTAAAGTCTTCATCCTTAATGGATACAAAAACAAGCATATCTCTAGAGCCTTCAACCATGCTAGGGAGAGGTTCTTTTCTCATCTCTGTACCCCCAAACCAAATTTCTGCCCTGTCGCTTCTCTCCCTTACATTGAAGGCATTTCCCAAAAAATCTCCAAGATTCTCTCTAAGAAAGGGCTTCATTGTGCTTTCAAACCTTGTTCGACAGTAAGACACTGTCTCCCTTCTCTGAAGGACTCGAGGGACATTTTACTTGAGTCAGGAGTATACAAGGTTGTTTGTTCTTGTGGCATTCCTTACATAGGAGAAACGGGTCGTTCTTTTTGCACAAGAATTAAGGAGCATAGTGCGGACATTAGACATGATCGGGTTGTCAAATCGGCACTTGCAGACCACTCCTTTTCAACTAAGCACCACATATGCTTAGAAAACACTCAGATCTTATGCAAAGAGGACAATTTTTTCAAGAGGAAGCTCAAGGAAGCCATCCACATTAACAACCACCCGTCTAACCTTAACCGTGACGAGGGTTGGAGTCTCAGTATCACGTGGCAACCTTTGTTGTCTAACCTTCACAACCAGTTTCTTTCCTAGCGTGGTCGTGCTCTGTTTTCCCCCACCCTGGTTTTTGTGTCTTCCGCCTTTTTTGCTTCTTTTTCTTGTCCCCTTTTGGTGTTCTTGTTGGTAAATTGTCTCTTTCGTCCGCCCTCCTCTTTGTTCTTCTTTCCATCTTTGGTATGACCTTGGTTTCGTTCTAAGGTGTCTTGGTCTTCTCGTCGTTTTTTGGTTTCTCTGTGCCTTTCTTTTTGGCTCTCCTCCCTTTGCTCTTCTTTTTGTTTATTGCCTTATATATATATATATATTTTGTGTGTGTACGTGTGTGTGTATTCAATCATATATATATATATATTCATTTATACCTATTCATTTTCTTACTTCTATCCTTTGTCCCTTATATATTTATTCCACATTATTTATCGCTATTCCTCTTACTTCTATCCTTTTGTGTTTTATTGTTTTTTTTATCTTTATTTTATTTTATTTATCTTTTTTATTATCTCTTGTTCTTTTTCAGTCATTTCTTTGTTTTATTTATTTTGTTTCATTACAATCTATTTATTGTTATTTTTTATCATTCATTTTATTTATTTTATTTCTCTTTTATTAATTCTTGTCTTTTTTATTATTTCTTTGTGTTTTATTTATTTTGTTTCATTCCTTTCTTATTATTGCTTTTTTCATCATTAATTTTATTTATTTTATTTTTATCTTTTATTATTTCTTGTCTTTTTTATTTATTTCTTTGGTTTTATTTATTTTGTTTCATTCCGATATTATTAATTATTTTTAGATAACTCTTCTAGTAATTCTTGTTTTTTAGTTATCTCTTTGGTTTCATTTAATTCTATACTGTTTCTATTTTATTTATTTTATTTATTTATTTATTCTTGAGTCACTTTGTGTTCTCCTTCTTCCATTTGTTTTGTTTTCCCCCCCTTTTAAAACTCTTTCTTCGCATGATAAATATTTACATATATATCAAATTTAATACTTATTTTGGTGCATTTTTATTTTATTTTTTGATATATTTATTTATTTTTCTTTTAGTGTTTTCTTACTATCTTTCATTCCAATCTTTTTAAATAATTTTAGATTTCTCTTCTAGTAATTCTTGTTTTTTAGTTATCTCTTTGGTTTCATTTAATTCTATCTATTTCTATTTTATTTATTTTTATTTATTTTTGAGTCTCTTTGTGTTTTCTTTCTTCTTTCATTTGGTTTGTTCCCCCTTTTTTTAAAACTCTTTTCATCTCGTGGCATTTATTTTTATATATCGATCTTAATACTTATTTTGGTGTATCATAATTTTCATTTTTTGATATATTTATTTTACTTTTCTTTTAGTGTTTCCTTCCTTTGCTTGTTTTCCCTTCTTGCTTCATATTTTTATTTCGTTTTTAATCTATTATTTCTTTGGTCTCTCCTTGTTCTTGGGCTCCTCGTTTTATTATTTTTTTCTTTCCTTTTTATTTATTTGTTTTTCGTCTTTTTCTTCTCGTTGATTTTGTTTTGTTTCTTCTTATTGGTCTTCCTTTAAATTTTTAATTTATTCAATTTTTGCACTTTTATTTTTCTAGTTTTCTCTTGTCTTATTTGTTGCTTCTTCTTTTTGATTATTTGTTTTTGTTATGTTATTTCCCTTAAAAAACCTTTTATTTTCTCCTTTCTTTTATATTGTGTTGGTTCCATCTTTTTTGGTTTTATGTTCATCCTTTTCTTTTTCTTTATTATTGTCCTTGATTTGCGTGCATCTTTCCCTCCTCCCTCTTCCTTTTTATTCAGTCTGAGTCTGCAATCATTCATTTTCTCCTCTAGCTCTCTTTCATCCTGATGATGGATCACGGAGTGTGATTCGAAACGTTGATGCAAAAAATCTTTACACAATCGAATCCAGAAGCAATACAAATCTACATTTAATAATTTTTTGTTGTTCCAATTCTACTATCTTTTGTATACCTATTTCTATAATCAATTCTTATCGTCTTAAATTTGTTTTTAATATCATTTATACTCATAGCACATCTAGGTTCTCAAAATTAAAATGTTTTCTCTCATATATCCACTAGAATCTAGAATGATAAATGTTTCTTGTTTTTTAAAAGTTTTAGATTATTTTATCTCTCCATTAAATAAAATTTCAAATGACTTTATATTTAAAACAAATGGTTCTAGTGGTCTTTTCTAAAAATCTAGTAAATATTTTCAAGTGAATTTTGGTTGTCGGTGAAGTTGAATAGCTCAAAAAGAATCTACAAATGACCAAGTTTTGTTTAGTGTATTGTCTCAAAATCATAAGAAATAAGATTACAATTATATTGCTTATGAATTTAACAAAATAAATAATCTTATCCTTCACACTAAACCCCCAAAAGGATTGATGATTCCCACATTAAATACCTCAAAACCATTAAAAATATTTGAAAATATTTATCATCCAATGAAAAATAAAATTAGTATATATTATTAGAAATAATGTTTGGGAATATTTATCCTCAACTTCATAAGGTTGCCATGCAAAGCTTGAAAGTGCCACAACTTCTCCGTCCTTGGTTTTATGAATAATATTCTCTCCATGAAATTGCCAAACGACACGTCACTCCAGTTGCCATGGAAATGAAAAGCAGCAGTTCAAAATATCTGTGGAAGAGAGAAAATAGAAAATTTTATATTAATTTTTTTCTTCACAGTCATGAGGGGATGTAGCTCAGATGGTAGAGCGCTCGCTTAGCATGCGAGAGGTACGGGGATCGATACCCCGCATCTCCACTTCTCGTAGAGCCTATGATTTGTTATATGCAACGAAAGCAAAAAAATTAAACAAATTTTGAAAACTAGAATACTCAGAAAAAATGATTACCCAATTACGGAGATAATAGATATGGAGATACACTAGAACCAATTCCAAATTTCGAGATTGAGCCTTGGCCATGCAACCTTTTCCTGGTTTTTTCACGACATTTACCTGTGCATGTGTTAAGTCACATGAGTTGACATCCATGATGTCTAAAAGTGCTTTGGTCTTTGCCTCTCATATTCAAAGCATGCATATAAACACTATCTATCATTATCCAAGCTTTCTAACCAAGCATTTGCATGAAGGTTTGGAGAATGTAAAAAATAGGGAAATGAAAAGTCTTTATATGTATTGGTAAGAGAGTGAGATAACAAGTTGAATGTACAAATGATTTATCTAAAATTGCTTACAAAAGGGCTTAAGTTCAACTAATTGTGAGCTCGCCATTTAGATATTCACAATCCTCATGCTCATTATTATATTTTTGAAGACTTCTTTATCACACCAATATTGAGAAAATTAGATTTTGATAGGCCCCAAGGCTCCCACAAGACTTCATGGAAATTTTTTATGACACTTGGTTAATAAGCAAACCACAACAAAAGGACACAATTGGAGACACTGGTTTTTACATGAAGCCTACACCATTATCAAAGCATTTGTTTCTAATCTTATGACCCATAAGTTACCAATGTGTGTATGATCAAGAATTGCATATCTTGAAGCACTATGGAAAATAAACCATGTGAATTATGCAATTTAGAAGTCATGAGAGGAAAGAAATCCTCCTCTCTCAAGAAAAATTCTTAGATTTTACTGTTCTTGGCAAGGAGGGTTATGATAGGATCATATATCATATGCAAATACACTATGGAATATGTAGAATTGAGTGTGTATGATCTTGAGGGATTCATGAACACATGATGAAGAAACATATTAGTATGGTAGGATTTGAACACCAATATGATGAATGTGAAGACCTTATCAAAAGCTGCAAGGATAAGGTAGAGAAGGATCTAAGGAAAAAAAATGTAGATAAAATGAACATTATAGAGTCAAGGAGATTAGAAAATGATCCTAACTTTAAGGGTTCCTATATAGAGATTCAAGATTCCATTGAGAGAATGAATATCATATTGGAAAATGTTTCTAAGCATCATGCCACCAAAGTGCAAAGAAACTAAAATCTCAACACTCTATGGATGCCCCTAATATTTCTCACACGCATCACTAGGGCTAGAGATGAACAATAGAGTGGCATTTTTGTGTTGAGATAGTCAAAGGTTAGGGAAGTGCTAACAAAAGGAATTTATAGTGCACCATAGGAGATACGACAAGTTATAGACCCCCAATAGGCTCTAGTACCTTATAGTGAAACAAAACGATTTTATGAGTTTGATCATGGGGGAGGTGAAACCATAAAAGCTATCAAGTCACCTAAACACGTGGAGAATTTATATCAATGCCCCTGATGCTAAAGGTTTTGATATGTAATAAAAATAAATAAAATAAAATTTTAATTTCAGGTTGAAGAGCCAAATAATGTATTTTAATGCCACAACTCCTCTAGTATACTTCATCTACTTACCTACAATGTTATGAATATGGTGGGTAGTTTTTCACCTACTAAGTGCTCTTGCATAATTTGAGCCACTCTATTTGGGTAGGATTCATCCTTGGCCATGGATTTATTGGGTTCAAATAGTGATTGCATTCAACTCCTCAATTGTTGCAATCTCCTTGGGTTTTCCCATGGTTATTTCTAGGTGGGTTTATGAGGTATTATTAGCCAATTGTCTAGTTTAAGATTTTCTTGAGTTGGTTATAGGACATCAAACATTGCTAGTTTGGGTTGTAAGTACATAAATACATTTTGTAACTCACATGAAGGGTCTTCAATGCATATCTTCATGTAATGGAATATCTTTATAGATTTTTATAATGATTTAGGGAATATACAATTATATATATGTGTTTTCTCTTATCACATTTGTAGGTGTGATGGTAACAGGGGTTAAATGAAAGTGTGACATCTTCTAATGCATTGCGATGTTATTATAATGGTCTTTCATTTGTTTCATATGGGTTAAATTGTAATTTTGTGATGGATAATCAAGTATATCTATTGCATGGAATGTAATATTTGATTTGTTTGTAAATGAATATCTAGTTTTTATAAAATTTTATTGAATATATCTCCTTCCTCCTTGTTGTCCATGACTATGCTACCCAATGGAGTAGGTATCTATCCATATTGATGAAGGATCAAAAAATCATAATTTTAACATCCTCTCTATCTTTTTTAGATATAGGAGTAGATAAGAGCTAGTTTATAATATACATTTTTCTCATGATTCATTATTACAAACCAAGGAAACATATCAAGCAACCTTAACTAGTTAAGTTATTAAAGAATCATGTCATGTATGTTTGCACCTTCCCATTATGTATGAGATGTTAAATGAAACTATCCATAGGAATTATAATGTTGTTTTTATCCATAGGTGCATTTACAAGGTGCTATATCAACTTTACAAGAGGTTTTATGTAGCTAGTTATTCTTTGACCTAGTGACAATTATAGGGGTCAATCATAAATTGGTAATATTTTTTGTTGTTGCAATAATTTTACATTCTAATTGATTTGAAAATATGTTAAGAACACCTCAAGGAATATTCTCTTGGGTCTATTTGAGCCTAAAGTGTAGGAGAAACTACCCATTCCAATCAATTGGAATTTAACCTTCCTTAGTTTTTTGCTAAACCTTTGTCTTACCTTCTTGAAGACACTCCCTATTCTTGAAATTAAATCATGTTCTAATATTTTGGAGAAGTGGTTTTAGGAATTAACACTTAAAACTAATGAGTTCAAGAATTTCCTTCTCAAACTAAAATATCATGCTAGAACTAAATTAACAATCTTGTAGGAATTTAAAAAGCCTTTGTTTATGTTCTTGACTCTACATAGAGTGCCTCCATATTTGAAGTGCATATAAATAGCATTACACTAGAATATGATATCAAGCTAGTAAGAGAAACTAGGTGCCTATTATTATTGGGATGGGATATATCTTTAGCTTTTCCATTTGATAATCCAAGAAGAAGCACATTTGAAGGTGGATATATCTTCTGAGACATATAGCAATATAGGAAATTTAAATTATGTTTAGAGTATTTCCCCCAATAGGAGACCTTGGCATTATGGGCTATTGTCCCAAATTATGAAAAACCTTAGGTCTTTGATGATCCTCAAATGATTGGTTGGCTAATTTATTTCCAAGAGAGTTTCAACACATGCTCTTGAAGCTACAACTCTTTCAACCCACACCACTTGTAGGAGTTAATGGTGAACTCCTCAAAACCCTAGAATCACCAACAAGACAATAATAACTTCCACAAGAGATAAATGGCAAAAATATCATGCTATGATTATGGAGGCAAGATTTCCAAATTGAATATATCATGTACATATGATGCCATTCTTATAAAGCAAGTTGTGAGAAAGGATTAGACATGATCATGACATGTGTTTTAATCCCGTACAATGAGACAACTACCTCAACAAATATTAAATGACCTAAGACACAAGTATTAAATTCCAAAATATAAGATAAGATCTAGTGACAACGAACACTATCTAGAAATATTCCCTCCTAGGACCTAAGTGGACTTAACATGTAAATAGGATGTAGATAGGTAAAACATTTATTTACACCAACACCCCCCTTAAGTACAACTTAGGGAGTATGATTATGCAAAGATGGATCTTGGTTACAAGGCCATGTTAGGTACTCATGTATAAATGCAATGCAATCTCTCAAAAATGGAGAAAAGGAGGAAACCTAGTGGGACAAAACTCCTCCCCAAAAGAGAGATAAAAGAAAGATGATATCAATGATGCATGAGAAGGACAAAACCCCATATGAGGAAAGAGACCCCCCATAAGAGAGAAGAAGAAAGACCATACAATGTCCATTAATGTATAATCTCCTACAAATATGGTCTAGATTCTCGGCAATGAATGTTGAATATGATCCAAGGCTGTCAAACAAAGTTCCTCCCCTTGGGAAGGTACAAGAACAAGATGGTATGAAAGACATGTCTTCCCATTCTTGAAAGGAAGATGCAGGAAGAAGGATGATGAGTGATGTCTCTAAAGAATGCTCAAGTGTCTCCATGGAAGTGTCAAAAGGTATCATACTCTAAATAGGAGTTCTAGGCCACACTATAGAATATGGAAATCCAAAATATCCTAGAAACAATTGTAAAACACAATCCAAAGACAAAGATACCTCCTTCGAAGAAAAAAAAACCTCCTCCAAATTTTGTCCAAAAGAATCCACACTCATGTCAAATTGCAAAGGATGATCATGTAGAGACTGAAAAAGAGGGCCAGGGTGTTCCCTCACAACAAATAAAGAATGTTCATCTCCATCAAAGAGAAGATGAATGCAATCAATGATGTTTCCCAAATATGAAATTTGAGACTCACAAAATAAACCAACAATGTCTGCCAAGTACTCATCCCAAGTAGTCATCTTTGGAAGATGATGAATGGCCTACTGCACTGAATCACAAGGAGCCAAAACTATGGAATCACAAGCATGATCAAGTACAATAGTAGATGAAGGAGATGAGATATTAGTGCATGTCATTCGACTACACTTATCATCCCCCATTGTGTCCTCAACATATTATGAAGTAAGAACACTAGATGATTCTTCCAATGTTGGATTAGATGAGTCATTGGCCTCAAGATGTTGACTCATAGATGGAGAAGATGAACCCTCTAAATATGGATTAGGAGCAATAGATATTGAACTCTCAATAGAAGTCTCGATAGGAGGAGAAGGATAAGGTTCTATGTTATAAAAAAACCATACCTTTCCCAATGAGCAAGCATAATATTTGTTTTACCATCAATTGGTCAAAACTCATCAAGTGGAACAAGACAATCTTCAATAGGATCCTTTGAGAATGGAGGTTCATTTGAGTCTCCATACATCTCTCAAAGTCTAGTCACAATGTCATGAGGGATGTCAATACCATTAGTGGCCATTTGTGTGTCAATATCACAATGACAACCAATTAATCCTATGGTATGTTCAATTTTTATGTCCCACACAACTCCCTTCCATTTGGATGAAGGTTTAGGAACTAGTCCATGTAGAGATACAACAAAATATTAAGCCACCTACAATGTGTTAGGATTCCATCTCACTAAGAGTTAAAGTTCCATCTATTCAACCAGATTACAATAGGATGCCTTTTGATATCCATGTTAAACTTCTCAACTTTAGTCACTCAATAGAATAATCAAGAGACATAAGCCAACACAAGCATATGATTACCCACCCCCCTCCCCCCCCCAAAAAAAAAAATTACTCAGCCTTGAAACCCCCCTAGAAATATATGATTATGGCACTTTATATTTAGGGTGATTACAGGTGCCATTTGCCAAAAATAATGAAGTGGACTTGATCTTAGTGCATACAGATGTTAAACTTGGCCACAAGCTCAAGCAAAAGTTTAAACACAAGGTGAGATAAATCTAATCACACCATTAGAAAGTACATGAAAAATTATACATTTTCAAAAAAGAATCACCCAAAAATGTTACCGTAGGAGCAAGAGCGAAGCCTCAGAAGTTCCCAAAATGAAAATGACTCTACAACACTTATGAGAATTTGCAATTTTTGGAAAAACTAGGCTCCAAAATAAAAAACCAATTGTACCACTATGAAGATCATGAAATTCTACCCAAAAATTAAAAAAAATCTCAAGAAAAGGAGTTTGTATGAACAATTTATGAGCCTCTGAAGTTAGACTACTAATTCAAAACCGACAATGGAGAAGGGGTCAAAAATTCTTAAGAAATTGTTGACACATTGCTGATGTCAGTAGATGACGTGGTTAATTTTGACGGTCGCCTGACTGTCTAGAATATTTCTTATCTAGCTAAAATATACCATCAATGAAATATTCTACTTGGATATTCTTCAATCGATGACAGTAGATATCTAAGTGGAATATATGTCAATTATTTGTCAAGGAATATTCATTTTTGGCCACTTGAAATCTTTAGATATGCGATGAAATATCTATAAAGCACCCGTTGATTTTTGACATTGGCAGAATGGTGGCGGGGCATGTGGGTGACGTGGTTGCATCACACAATCCACGTGGTTGGTTTCTTGTGGGTACTTTGCACGTAGATTTGTAACTTGATTTCATAGATTTGCAGAATAAACTTTTCCAATTTTTTGACTTTTAATTTAAAATTTTTAGAAATAATATTATATATATATATATATTTAAACCAATAGTTTTTATGCCAAACCTTTCAAAAATTTCTATCGGTATGATAAAATTATTTTTCACTTGTGATTGTAACATGTAATTATGATGGCCATACGACCGTATAGATGACGAAGGAGGGATTTTTTCAAGCCCCATATGAACTACTCAAATTTTGGCGATTTGACAATTGATCCTTAGGTTTTCGAACCTTTTAGACATGATGGCAGGGTCTGATTTTTCCAAAAATTCTCCAAAATTTTTGCTATCTCCTAGATCTAGTAACCTTCACCCAACTTGAAACCCTTGTAAATCAGAAAAATATGATAAAATTTGACAAAATGAAAGGAAAAATTTACTTTCTTTGATGCCTTGGATTCAATTGTGAGGTCCTTAAAGCTTCCAATTGCATCTAGCAAAATTGTCATGCCAAGATTGGTCCCTTAGATTTGGGAAGAAGTTTGCAATACTAAAACTCTGATACCATATATGAGTTAATGGTGAAATCCTCGATACTTTAGGATCACCTGCGAGACAACAATTACTTCCATAATAGAGAATTGGTAGAAATATCATGCTATGATTATGGATGCAAGATTATTAGATTGAATATATCATGTAAATATGATACCTTGCTTATAAATGCAAGTTGTGAGATAGGATTAGATAAGATCATGACATGTGTCTTAATCCTATACAATGAGACAACTACCTCAACAAATATTAAATGACCTAGGACACAAGCATTACATTCCAAAAGATACTTGATAAGATCTAGTGACAACTAACACTCTCTAGGACCTAAGTAGACTTAACATGTAAATAGGACCTAGATAGGTAAAAATCCTATTTACACCAACACCACTTAGTTCAATGAGCCCATAACAATGAAACTATATAATTTAATATTAAATAAGGAAGTGGTGTAGGAAAAGGCCAAGTCTAAAAACTACCTAGTACTATAAATTAAATTATTAAGTATAAGAAAAACTATGCCCTTATCAAATGATCCTCATGATAGCTCTTCATCTCAAAAGGATAGTTGCATGTTAATGGAGTAGGTTAAATCCTTATTGGAAGAAAAAAAAACTAGAATGATCAAGCTAGGTAAGAAACCAAGAATTTAGTTAAAGGATTCTCAAGGAGAGAGTTTCTAATGTAGTCAAAATGATTGATGATATGTAGGATTGCCATAATAACTTAAGGAAAAAACAAACTATGTTCACAATGTAACCCCTAAGTTATCTAAGTTGAATATTAAATACATTCCTAGAATGATGATTATGAAGATTAGTTACAAAAATACAAGTATGATGTAACATACCCAATGTTTACTCTATAGTTTTCACCTAAGTTGTTAACTCAAAAAGTGAATAACTCAAGTTTCCAAAAATAGAGAAATGAATTTTTCTTTTTCCAACAACATAATTGCACATTATGGTTTGAGCTTCCCTCTCCTCTGTCTGCATTTGAACAACTTGCGCGCATGGTGGATTATGTCTTAGGGGTACCCCATAGTCCCCCTTTGCCTCCCCCTATCCCGAACCTGGCCTTGTCTCATGCAAACTCATGTCCCTCAGGAGACACTCCTTTGGTTGTGGATCATTTGGTGCCACCTGTGATTCTGAATTTGTCTAATGTGGAAGTGTCAGCGGTCGAGTTTATTCCAGATACGAAAGGCTAGAAGAATGTGTTGACCAATGGTCAAGTGGTTATAATCCTGCCCCCCTTTTGAAGAGGAAGTCAAAGCCTTGGGAACAAGCTTTTCTATCTCTGATACGGTCAATGATAGGATTCTCTCCTCCATGGAGAATGTAGTTGTGGGTCATTTTCTTTCATTCCATCCCACTATTGACATGGTTCAAAGATGGGCTGCTGCTAAATGTCGCCTCAAGGGAAGTGTGGACATCTACACAATGTCGGGCGGTCTCTTCCTCTTCAAGTTCATGGCCTCAGAAGACTTGGTGGTGGTCCTCTCTTCTGGGCCTTGGGTTTATGGAAAGCACAGTTTGGATTTATGTCGCTGGAAGCCGGGGTTTGACCCTGCAGTGGATCTAAATAAATTGACATCGGTTTGGGTTTGCCTACCTGGGTTGCCTTTGGAATACTGGGATGAATCCATCTTCAAAAGCATTGGGGATTCCTTGGGGCATTTCATTACTTCTGATTCCATCACCAAACCCATGTCTAGGTTAGTGTTTGCCCGCTTTTGTGTGAATATTAGTGTGAATAAGACACTTCCTAACTCTGTGAAGCTGTGCTCTAAGTTCGGCACTTGGGTCCAACCTTTGTGCTACGAAAATGTTGTTTATTGTTAGAAGTATGCCAAACCTAGCCACCTTATTTCTGACTGCAAATCTTCTTTAATCGAGAGTCTAGCCTGGGTGACTCTGCTCCTAATGCTATCCCCCCTGGATAAGAATGGTTTGGAGAATGGTGATCAGGCCAAATATGACTTAGCTGCTTTGGTGGAACCCCCAATCTCTGGGGTTCCTCTGAGTGGAATGGAAACTTCTAGAGTGGATCTGGTTGCTAGCATTGCTACTCTTTCTCTTTCTGAGAGTGTGGAAGTTGAGAAGTTGTTGGATGTTGTTGATCTATCCTTTGGCTCGACCCTTGGGAGTGATGAGTTAGCTGGTGGTTCTTTGTTGGAGGTAGGCTCATCTGGAAGTAGTGAGACTATGGGTGAAGAAGATGAAATATGGGAATCTCGAGGGGAGCACTGACCATCTGCCAACAAACTCCCCCTCAGCGTTACTCGAGGGGATTCAAACCCGACACCTTTGGATCTAATACCACTTGTTGTCCCACAGTTGTTGTTGCACCAAAAGATCAACCTGTTAATGCTCAATACAACTACAAGAGTTAATGGATCCATGAGAGGTGGTTAGTCCATGTCACTAATTTTGAGGGGATGCTGACCATCTGCCAAAAGGAGATGGGTACTAGAGTTATGGATGAGACAACTCTTAGCTCTGAGGGTTTGAATCTGGAGAAAGCTGCTGAAGAAGACAACTTGGTAACCCCAAAGAAAAGAGAGAGGAAGAAAAAGGTGGATGTGGGAGGTGACTCCAAGCTTGGTAGACTTAGCTAGAGACTAGCGAGGTTGAAAGAGACTACAAATGAGATAGCCATTGGTAAACAAAGTACATTAGAAGTGTCCTCCAAGAAAGGTAAAAAATGAAGGTCATGTCATGGAATGTGCGAGGGCTGAACAACTCTCATAAGCAACTTTCTCTAAAGAACTATGTTCTTGAACATAAGATAGATGTGTTACTTTTACAAGAAACCAAGATGAAAAAAGCTAATTTTGAGAATATTGCTAGGTACTTATGGTTGGGGGTTACTTACTCCAATAGTGATGCTGATGGGGCATCAGGTGGTCTTGCTATGCTTTGGAACCCTTCCAGGTTTGATGGCTCTGAACTATTCTGTTGTTGGAGTAGTGTGGGTGTTTGCTTTACCTACCAGGGTGGCTCTTGGTCGCTTATCAATGTTTATGCTCCCAATTAGAGGAATGATAGGAATGATTTGTGGCAGGTCCTTTGTGGCTGGGTTAAAAATAATAGTAGCTCTCATTGGCTTGTGGCCAGGGACTTCAACTCCCCCTTATTTCCCTCGGAGAAAAGTGATGGTTTAGTGGATTATTCTGATAGCATGGCTGATCTGGAAAACTTTCTGAGTTCTACTGGCCCGATTGACATTGAATTATCAGGCCAAGCTTTTACTTCGACCAACAAACATCTAGGTGTGGACTTGATTGAACTTAGATTAGATAGATTCCTTTGCTCTAGTAACTAGACCAGCCTGCTCAGTGCCACTCTCTAGGCTTTGCCTAGGATGGTTTCAGATCATAATCCTCTGCTGCTGATCTCAAATGACCATTCTGTTGTTGGTCTGTTCCCATTCCGATTTGAGATTATGTGGAACTCCCACCATGACGTCAAGAATAAAATTGCTGAATGGTGGAATATTCCTTTCTGTGGTTCCCCCAAGTTCAAGATCTTTTTTAAACTTAAACATATCAAATGTATGGTGAAAGGTTGGAACAAAAGGGTTTTTGGGGATGTTTTCCAAAAAAAAGAGTTATAGAGGATAAATTGAAAATTATTCAAGAGAAAATGGAGGAGGGGGATGTCAGTCTTCCTACTTGTAACTAGGAAAAAGAGTGCTAAAGGGAGTGGGAACAAATTCTAAGGAATGAGGAAATTTTTTGGAAACAGAAATCCAGGGTCCAGTGGCTAAAAGAAGGTGATAGAAACACCTTTTTCTTTCATGTTTCTTCCATTAAACATAAGAACAAGAATTAGATAACTAAATTGCATAATGT
>VDFB02000008.1:294818913-294909940 GCA_007258455.2 Sequoia sempervirens
GACATAGAAAATAACCTACAAACAAAAGAATAATTTTATTATTCAGAAAATGGAGCTTCTTACATGCAGAGGATCTCAATCCCCAAGTTCTACAACACATGCAAGTTACAGAAAGCTACAGAATAACCTTTTCGCAATATGCGAGCTTGTCCCCAAAAAGTTACCCAAAAATTAGAAACCCACCCATAAATAGAGCTCCTCTTTAGTTTGGAACCAAAATAACATTCAAATTTTATTTTAGGCAGTTTGGTGCCAAAAATTTACAACATGAAGTTCAAATTTTAAAAGAGCATTTGCAATTGTATCTTCTAGAAAGTGCGCCAACTTCTTGAGGCCGTAACTTTCTATCCGGGACTCTGATTCGCGAACCGTTTGAACCGTTGGGAAGGTCACAAAGTCAATAACACGCTTGAAATATGCTATGCCGATTTTAGCAAGTTTCAGGGCTGATCTAGGAAATCTAAGTGCCTCAAATCTAACTCAAAAGATTTTCAGGTGCAAATTTGGAAAACTAAAGCTACAATATCTTCCCACCCATGAATAGAAAATAAAAGCTATAAATTGGGAATTTCATTATGACGAAAAGGGTATCCAAAAATGTAAAAACATCTAAAAACTAAGAAACTTGAAATTTAACTATTTTTGGGTGATGCAAGATTGCCCTTACACCACTAGATGCTCCTGGATCAGCCTCACGGTGATCTTGAGAATCAAAAGGCCTTTTGGTTGTCTTAAGTTTGGTAAAGAAATTTCCTCCACATTTCAATTGGGTTATTAAAATTGAACAAATCTTTTGAGTGTGAGTTAGGTATACCACGTGTGTTCTCTCTTTGTTTCTAAATGAAGATTGATTGAACTACAGATGTGTTTTCTCACTATTGTTTACCTTTAGAGGGACCTACCTAAGAGACACATCTGAAAGGAGAACTAGAAGGTGACTTGAACAAATTTTTCACATGGGCCAGTATATAAATGGATGACACTAAATTGTCAAGTCCTCATGGTATGCAGGCCTTAGCCATACAGTGTCTTTCAGAATGGGTTACTACCATAAAAAGTATAAGCGCCCCTAGTAGGATTGATTAAATCCTTTAGTGGCTTACTCAACACTTGCAAGGTGTCATCTCCCTGGTTTCCCTAACTAAGAACCAATTTGTTTAGCATAAAAAATCCTTATCTATTTTTTGGTGCAAGAACAGTCATTCTAAATCCGCCCCACACCTTTACGACTTTTAGTAGAAATGGAAAGCATGCCATGGGAGTTTCATGGGTGATGATACTTGGCTACCCCGTATAAATGAGTGTCATGGAGTTGAGCCAGTGGGGTCAATTATCTAATCATTCACTAAAAGTAGGCATAGCTGGACTTGTCCAAGTGGGGATTTAAATAATATAGTCCTTTCTATCCATAGGGTTGTGCTTCTCCTTGGTATCAAAACACTTGCTTGGTTCGAAAACATTGGGAAACACACATTCAATGAGAAAAAAAAATTCAAAACCCTTAGTTAGAGAAAATACCTTTGAAAAAACCCAAGAGCTATTGCTTACCCTAGGGATTACATCCCTAGAGGTTTCTAAGTAATTGGGTTTACATCTTAATTTTCTCTTACAAAAGTTCAACATTAGGCAACCCTTGTCTCGATTTCTTGGAAATTCCACATAACACTTTGTGGGATGAAAAGAGGTTGTGACATTAGACATACAGTTTGAAACATAATCAAGAATGTGCTTTAGGTAAAAAGAATTCATTAAGCAAAGATAAACAATTGAAACCCCACACATGAATTCTCAATGATTTCTCACAAAATAAAAATCCAGAAACCAAAACTAAAACCTCTTAGTACAAAGAATCACCAAAAGTGTCTCTCGGTGCTCTATGAATTTAGACAAAGATTGCTCTTTAACTTCTACCAACATGCATCAAGAAAAAATCCCAGTCTGTTTGAGTTCTATTATCAACAAAATCCAAATCTTTTTAGAGAATTTGAATACCTTGTTTAGGGACAAGCATGTTCTTCATCACCAAGGTCTTCTAAACCAGGGTCTTTTTTAGGTACACTTAGGGTCAAAATCAAACTTTCATCCATCTTCCAAACATCAAAATCAAAATCACCTCACAAAAAATTCTTGGAAATCCTGGAAAAGTCCATCATGCTAAACTTTGGGCAAATTGATCACTTAAAACAAATCAAAATAATTTCGTTTGAATAGATGTGTGTAGATGAATCCTTCTCCACATATTTAGTAAAATTATCAATCCTTGTTAAAAATTATATCCCTTGATAACATCCAACATCTTGTGGTTTATGAGTTCACTATCCAAAATCCAAAATTGAAACAAATCAAAATTATCTTTTCTGGTTAGGTGTGTCTAGATGAATCCTTCTTTACACATTTAGTCAAATTAGCATCTTGTGGAAAAAATTACTCTAGGACAATATCCAACCTCTTAGAGTTTATGAGTTCACTATCCAAATCAAACCAAATAAAAACATCAATCCAAGTCCTAAACTTTAGCATCCTCTTTAAGGTTTCCTAAGAGTTCCAATCATTCACCAAACACCCATCTTTCATATCTCATTCAACCATCCTTTTGATCCTTAAAAAACCTAAATTTTCTCTTTTGTACCTAAAGTTAGATCAACCCAAAGAATTAGGGATTCATCTCCCACAATTATTGAAGATTGATCCTTATTTTATGGTGTAAACTAGATCTCAACACAAGAGGAACATGGAAGCCAACAAAGAAACATCCACTTCAAGTGACTTAAGCCAAAAAAATTCCAAAATGAATCCTGTTGGATCAAGCAATCCTTTAACTAACTTTCCTTCATCATCACAAAATAAACAAGAGGAAGGTCAAGTGGAGGATCTAATCAATAATCCCTTTGGGATGTCACAAAAGGAAATCACCAAAATGATTCAAAATCTGGAGAATCATAAAATCATCAACATCATGATGAGATTAAATCCTTGAATTTACATGCTCGAATTAGCAAAGCAAGGGGCTAAACTCCCCTCTGATTTTGATGTGAGCACTATTGTGGAACCATCTTTTGGGATCATGCCCCCAATCTCATCCGCCATCCCCATTTCATCTACACCTCCATTCCAAAGCATCACCCAACCATTACCACTTTCACCATTACCATGAATATGCACATCACCTGTTGGTTTAGAACTTCCCCCTTTGCCAAACATCAATCAAAAAAAACAAATCAACCAACCAAACATCAATCAAAGCATCATACCAACCTCCCATCTTGCCATCAATATCACAACAATAGATGGCAACCATCCTGATAATGCAAACCACTGCCATCACATCATCAACCATCCCCCAAGTGTCTCAAAAAATGGTCTCTCAAGGACCAGGCATATTAATCACACCATCTACCACTCAAATCCCAAACATCAATATGACAAAGCCTCTCATCACCACAATAAGCACCATTCCAAATCCACCTCCACCACCACCGCCACCAATCTCAAACACATCAAGCCAATATAGTTTTATGTTGTAAGCCGCTCAATAGGTTGCTTACCAAAAGGCACTCCAATAAATCCAAAATTGACAAGTAGCTCAACTTGTTGCTCAGCAAGCTTCCCATGCTGTTCAAGCCACACAAGAAGTGCAACAAGCACAATAAGCACAACAGGATGTACAAGCCCAAGCCTTATTGAAACAACAACAACAAACTACTCAAGCTGCTCAAGCCACAAAAGCTACAAAGATTGCACAAGCTTCCCAAAAATCCCATGCTCAAGCCCAAGCTCAATACCAAGGCCAACAAGCTTAAGTACAAGCACAAGTGGAACTACAATCACAAACACAAGCACAATATCTTGCACAACAACAAGCAGCCCAGAAACAAACATATCAACAAACACTAAAAAAATACCGAGAATAGCAAGAAGCAGCCTAATTAGTAGCCCAAAAGCAAGCATTGTTGTTACAACAACAACAAGAAGCTTAGCAACAGGAACTATCAGCAAAACAACAATAGGACCAACAACAACCGTAAGCATGCATGGCACGAAAAAATATGTAAACACCATCCACCAATACAACCAATCCACTCATCCCACTGAGAATTGAACCACTTCAAAACACTTTCATTACACCCCCTAATCCACAAAAATGATGTTACAACACAAATTAAGTTGCTCTCACAACAAGTGCTTGATCTTTAGTCAGGAAGAACCATGAAAACACCCAACAACTTGTGTCCTTACCCATTTGACAAGAGTCTTATAATGAAACCATTCCCAAAGGGATTTGATATCCCAAAATTTGATAAATATCATGGGACGAGAAACCCTGAAGATCACATCAGGGAATTCCAGGTTCATTGCATGGAAGTCGCGTATGACGATACTAATCTAATGTGGCTATTTCCTAGAAGTTTGGTTGGCTCAACCATAGAGTGGCTCTCTCGCCTCCCTCCAAGAATAAAAAAATTCCAAGAAATAATAAATGCATTCATCAAAAAATACACATTCAACATCAGTATGGATGTCATTCTAGAGGAATTATTAGCTTTGAAACAAGGTAAGAATGAATCATTTGCTTCTTTCTTACAACAATGGTGATCCAAGGAAAATCAAAGCAAATGGGCCATGCCAAAGGAACAACAAGTGGGCACTATAATTGCAAACCTCAATGAGCACTTGGCCTTCCATCTCAAAGTGCAAGGTATCACCACATATGACCAACTGATCTCCAAGGCATTCAACATTGAACAAGTCCTTATGCCACAAGGAGGATAATCAACATATCCTGAACAACAAAGAAATCTCCCATCCACCAATTATAATGAGAAACCTCATACATGGGAAAAGAATAGAAACATTACCAACAATGGTGTTGTCGAAACCAAAGTTGTTATCAACACCCCTCAAAAAAACACCCCTACACCCCAATAACAACCCCAAAACTACCATCAAAACAATCATCAAGCTAACACAGTGACAAAATGGCCAAACAACCAAATGATCAACAATGTCAATGATCAAAGGGGACCACCCCAACAAAACAAAAAATCCAAAAGGAAGTACACTACTCTTGGGGAACCACAAGAGGTCATCATGAAGAAATTAATAAGTGAAAATATCATCAAAGCTCCCACCTATGAGAATTACCAGGAACTAGATGTCAAACCACTCCGGTACAATGAAAATCAGCTCTAAGACTTCAACAATATCAAAGGGCACACTACAAAGAATTGCATGAGGATGAAAAATGTAATCAAGGACCTCATTGATCAAAAAATCATAAATGTGGAGTAACTGGAGCAAGAAATCAAAACCTAAAAAATCTACACAAATCTGATGCCTAAACATAAAGGGAACAATAACACTAATAAAGAAAAGGGTACATTCAAGAACAAAAATAATGTGTATGACCATTTCATTACATCCCTAGATGATTATGGTGCTACCATCACCATCAAAGGAGTCCACATTGATTGTTGAGTCACCACAAGAGGCAACAAAGTCACCATTGTGGGGTCATCTCAACCAAATAGAGCAACCAATTCCAACCCAACATTTGTTCCCAATGGTTATAATGTCCTTGATTAGAGAAAGAGTAGCCCAACAAAATATCTATCATGGAGTTGCTAAAAATTTATCTACCCATAAGATAATCCTTGAGGAAGCATTGGCTTCATCCACCTTCCCCACGGTTCTTGATGTAAAAAAATTCCAAGATATGGTCGGACACATCATTACTCCAAAACTCCTTACATTCTCTGATCAAGATTTTCCCGCTCAACCATCTCACAACTGTGCACTCCATTTAGAGGTCATAGTGCATAAAAATAAAGTCAAGAAAGTCTTGGTGGATGGAGTTGTAGGTTTGAACATTTTCTCGCTCAAGCTCATTAAGAACCTAAAAATCTGAGAGGATTCCATCAAAAAAGGAAAAGGTATTAAAATCAGGGCATATGATGATCAAGAAAGAGTGTCCCAGAGCACAATTCAACTCCCTATTCAAGTAGGGCTAGCTATCATGTAAACTACCTATTAGGTCATGGACCTCGACTTGCCTTATAACATTCTCTTGGGACATTCATGGATCCATTCATTTGAAGTAGTAGCATCAACCTTCCATCAATGTGTCAATTTTACATATGAAGTACAAGGAACTACCATCCATGGGGATCTCGAACCATTCTCTTACTGCCATAACCTAGAGGAAAAATATTACAAAAGCCCTCAATTGCCTAAAAATGATGAAGGCCCATCAACATCATATATTGACGTAGCCACTCTTGCCTCCACTTCTATGATAGAGACACCCACCACTCCTACCATCCCCACCATCTCCCATATCAATTTCATCATCCAAGATAATGGTTGCATAAACTATACAATTCCCAAAATGCTTTTGTGGTAGGAGAGTTACCACAATCTTCTAGATCATGAGGATGACTGCAATCAAATGAAGCCTCCACATTCCAAACATCTACTGAAGGATATTCCAACTTTAGAAGATGGGGAGATCTTAGCCAAGAAATTATAGAGGAGGACCTATCACATCTCTTGTATTAGGACAATAGACCAACAACTAATTTACCTATTGTTGACAACAGTAAAGGTTTGCAGAGGATGATTGCAATGGGATATGATAGAAACCAAAAACTAGGGAAAAATGACAATGGGCTTCTAATACCCTTCCTTCTGGAGATGCAAATGAGAAATCATGGCCTTGGATGTACCCCTCCGAGTGTAAGCATACATGACTAAAATCCTCCAGTTAGAATGAATAGAACACCTCCTCATGTATCCAAATCCCCTTCGCAGATGTTAGCTCGATCTCCTAGATCGTCAACCCGAGCCCAACAGTTGCTTGTTTCCATAGGCTGAGTCATAGACAACTTTACCTTTGAAATAACTAACATCTATAGTAGTGAGGATGATGAACCCAAAAGAGGCGTACCCACTTTGTTCAAAGACTCTTGTCTATTCATTATTAGTACCTTATCCTACGAATCTAAGAACCAATCTAATGAGATAAGACTATTATACCCACAGTTGATTGACTATGACCAACGAGGACTACAGATTCTTGAAAGATTCAAAAATGATGAGGTGCTCTCAGAGTTCATAAGACTGAGGGATAGCATTCCCTGTAGAGATCACAAAGCAAGATTCATCATATAACTAGACATACATGCCTACTACGGGGAAACGATTGAATCTCTCAGTCGCAAAAGTGAAAGACTGAGAATAATTTCCAAGTCCTTGAGTGAAAACCACCTTGTGGCACTCTTTGACTCTAAAATAGTAAAAAGAAAGGAAACATCTAATGGTGAAAACCTCTTTGAGGCACCCAAAGATGGGTGATTCAATCTTCCTCTAGTAGCCTTACATCAGGAGAATCAGTAGTGTTGGCATAAAAATGTAATCGAGTCAATTTGGGGACAAAGGAGACTCCACAAATCACTTTTTATGTAGAATCATTACTATCAGAAGAATAGCTCTTAGTCACCTTCTTGAGAGAGGGAAAGGTAAAATTTGCATGGACATATGCTGATATGCCTAGACTTGATCCAAAAATAGTAGTCCACCACCTAGCAATCTACCCTGAAGCTAAGCCAATAAAACAAAAGTTGAGAGAGATGCATCCCCAAATTTCCCTACTAGTCAAAATGGAACTTAAAAAGCTATTGGATGCAATATTTCTATGGACAATCACCTACCGAGAGTACGTGTCTAACCTAGTGCCTATGTCAAAACCCACTTGGGGCATTAGAATCTGCACAAACATTAGGGACCTAAACAAAGCATGTCTAAAAGATGATTTCCCACTGCCTAACATAGATATGATCATGGACATGACTACAGGGCATGAAATGCTCTCACTAATGGATGGTTTTTTAGGGCATAATCAGATAAGGATTTTCAAGGAGGATCAACACAAGATAGCCTTCAAATGTCCATGGGAGATGTACTATTGGAATATGATGCCATTCAAATTCAAGAATGCTGGAGCTACCTACCAAAGGGAAATGACACTGATCTTCCATGAAATGATCCATAAAACTATGAAGGATTATGTGGATGACATTATAGCTAAATCTAGAAAAAGGAGAGATCATATAGCAGCCTTGAGTGCAATCTTTGACAAGGTTGAAGAGTACAAAATCCACCTAAATCCTAAAAAGTGCATCCTTGGTGTATAGTCAGGAAGTTGCTAGGATACATAGTGTTAATGAAAGGCATTGAAATAGACCCTGCGAAGGTAAAAGCAATACTTGAGATGGAGGCTCCTAAAACACTGAAACAATTGAGAGGTCTACAAGGAAGACTCCAATCCATCCGCAAATTCATAGCACGACTTGCAGACACACAAGTCTCGTATTCTCACCTAATTCACGAGGGAGTTGTGTACAAATAGGACAAAAGATGCGACCAAGCCTTTAGTAAAATCAAAGAATATCTGTTCACACCTTCTAGTCTTGATGCCACCAATCTTCAAGAAACCCACGATTCTCTACATCTCAGCGAAAGTAGTAGCCCTTGGTGCTCTCCTAGCATAGCATGATGAGAACAGAATAGAAAGAGTTATTTATTACATCAGTTGAACAATGGTTGGGCATGAGTTGAACTACACATTCACTAAGAAATCCTACGTAGTTGTGGTGTTTAAATCCTAAATATTTAGGCAGTACATGTTGGCGCACAAGATCAAACTCATCGCCAAGATTGATCCTCTCAAGTACCTATTTTTAAAAGAAACAATCATAGGTAGAATGGCTAAATGGGTAATGATACTATCTGAATATGACATTGAATATGTAGAGTGAAAGGAAATAAAAGGTCAGGTAATCGCATACTAGTTGGAAAAAGAACCTATCTACTTAGAGAATCCGCTCATATCATAGTTTCTAGATGAATCCATTCTTAGCCTCAACATAGTTGACCATTGGAAACTCTACTTTGTTGGCTCCTACATGCAACATGGGTCTAGAGCAAGGGTTTTCTTCATCACCCAACAAGGGGATTGCATACCAAGATCTTATAAATTGGCATTTCCTTGCACCAAAAATATAGTAGAATATGAGGCCTTAACCATAGGTCTTAGAATAGTAGTACAGTGGCACATAATGGCTCTTAGGGTATACGAAGACTCTCAGCTTATCATAAACCAAGTAAACGACAAATTTCAAATAAAGTATGATAAGCTAACCCCTTACAAAAAATTGGTGGAGAGTTTAAAAGAATCATTCGTAGAAATGACATTTGAATAGATTCCAAGAGAAAATAATAGAGTAGTAGATGCCATGGCAACAATCAGATCCCTCCTTGATATTCCTCCCAACCTCCCAAAGCATGAATTCTTGGTAGAGTAGCTTCTCGTACCTACATTCGAAGTACCAAAGTCAGAATTCATGTGTGAAATCATTGGTCTTGGTGATCACTACTATCATGACATTTACACCTACCTTAGGATAGGAGTCCTCCCTGATGATTTTCCTTCAAGCCTAAAAAGAAGCTTTATCAAGAAAACATCTTGTTTTGTCATCTTAGGAGAAACCTTGTATCGTAGGAGCATAGAAAGAACCTTGTTGAGGTGTCTAAACCCTGAGGAGGCCTTGAAAGCTCTAACTAAGGTGCATAATGGTGTTTTTGGTTCACACTCAAGAAAAATGACCTTGGCCAAGAAATTGTTGAGGACAAGGAATTATTGGCCTACTATGGAAAGAGAAGCACATGGTTACGTCAAAAGGTGCTTAAAATGTCAACAACATGGGGACCTCATCCATTCTCCAACTCAAGAGCTTCATCTTATTTTCACATAATGGCTCTTCTCACAAATGGGGATCGATCTCATCAGAAAAATCACCCCAACCTCATCTAGTGGCCATAAGTTTATCATCACTACCACTGAGTATTTCACAAAGTGGGTAGAGGCCATACCCATGACATATATAATTGGAAAGAAAATATTGAAGTTCATCCTAAACTACCTCATATGCCACTATGGTGTCCCACAAGCCATTAAATTAGATAATGGGACACCATTCAAGAATCGGGATGTTCGTGAGTTGTATGAAAATTTCAAAATCCAACATTGCTTCTCCACCCCATACTATCCCCAAGGAAATGGCCAAGCAGAAGCTACCAATAAAACCATCCTGAAAATCCTCAAGAAAATAGTGAATGACGCAAGTCGTGACTAGCATTTGTAGCTCAATCCTACCCTGTGGACATATCAAACTAGCATCTATACTCCCATAGGTGCCACACCCATTCTCCCTGGTCTACGGATCAGAAGCTATGTTTTTGATAGAGATCGAGCTCCCATCCCTCAGAATCTCATTGCAAAACAACATCACGGATGACGAATATCGAGTTTCACACCTGAAGGAGCTAGAGTTACTGGATGAGCGACATATGAATGCCTTGAATCACTTGCAAGTGTATCAAAATCGACTCAAGAGGAGTAATAACAAGAAAATAAAAAATAGGACCTTCCAAGTTAGAGAGTTGGTATTGAAAGAAAATAAAAAGAATGTTCCTAATCCAAACAAGGGAAAGTTTGAGCCTAATTAGTTGGGCCCATTTTTCATTACAACAAGCTACAAATTAGGGGCATATCAGTTATCAACACCCAAAGGGGAACCCTTGCAGGAGCCTATGAACATCTCCCATCTCAAAAAGTTTTATGCCTAAGGTATGGAACCAAAAATCCATAAAAATTAGAAAAAGTACTTAAAAAATAGTTTCCTTGATGAAAATGTGGAAAATATGCATCTTGGTGACAACCAAAAAAGCAAAAGAGCAAAAAATTAAAAAATCAGAAAAAGGGATCAAAAAGAGAAAAATAATTGTCCTCTAGTGAAAACCACTTCGGTGGTGCTTTGGGCAAGTACCTTGGTGAAAACCTAGAAAATAGGTGCCTTGTGTAAATAAGCACTTTCCATCCACCTTGGTCTCCGCAACTTGCTCTGCATCCATCCATCCATCACATCTCATCTGCATCCTTGCATCCATTCGGCATCATAGTTTGGTCCTATGTTCATGTCATGATCCCTCCTAGAGCTACTCGACCCATTCCAAAGGTTAGTTTGTCCTGCCTATATCGGAGTTGTCAATCACATCACACTGTGGGATTGTCCTGTATTGGATTGGATTTGTGTACATTCTTAAGGTCTTAAAATTAAAAAATCCAAAAACATCAAAACATCACAAAATCCCAAAACATCCATATCAAATCAAAATCCAAAAACAAGTCAAAATGTCGGTCAAAAATAAAAAATAGAGTCGTTTGTCAAACTACATCATCTTTGAGATTTGAACGTAGGCAAGGTTGGTCTTCGATCATCCCCCGAGACATCTAGGTCAGTCCTATTGGAGTCTGTCATAATAAATTGACATCTCATCATGTTCATATCTTCATCTGTAAATTGGTCAAGTTGTGAGTCAAACTATGAGGTCTCTACATTTATAACTTAGGCAAGCCTCATCTATTGATCAGCCCCTGAGGCCCATAGGATAGGTCTTTAGGTTAGGTCTTGGTCAAAATCTAAGAAAAAACTTAAAAATAAGAAAATTTGAAAATTAAAACATTTGCAAAATCTCAAAAATACCAAAAGCACCCTCAAAACATTTTAAAAAGATCAAAAACATTCAAAAAACTCACAAAAATTCATCTATCCCCATCTCACTTAAAATTGAAATAAACAACACTCATAATAAATAGATCATCACCCTCAAGCTTTGGAAAAAAAATCAAAAGCAAGTATAACAGTGAAACGTGAAAACCTAAACATCAAAGTCTCAAGTCTAAATCAGTTAGTAAACAAGTTAGTCAACTTTTTGTATCAATAGCTTATCATCCAATTAGTCCCAAATCAATCATTTGATAACATAATGTCCTAGGATGCATCCTTCCTACAATGGACATCAACATTAGGAATTACTGTAGTTTAGTCTTGGCTAGCGATATGAAGAACATTAGCTTCTTTGTTTACTCAATTTTATCTTGTTGATTTATCTTATTGCGCTCATTCCAAGGACCTGTCAATGATGTCTAAATGAAAATTTAGAGAGATAGGAATGGGGAAATGATCATTATCTTTTGTCTGTTGTGCTTGTTGGATGTTCTTGTAATATAACCTTGGTGAATACTTGCTTTGTTAGATTTGTATGGAAGGTGTTTTGGGCAGCTTGTTGACTATTACATTGATAGGTTATACCTTTCTTTATTTTGGTTCGAGGTGTTTAAATTTTTTGAATTGCATCCTAACAAGGTTTTCATATGTTAGGTGTGAACAAGAATACTCCTATCTATTTTTTGATTCAAATTCCATCTCACTAGATACAACGCTATCCAGGTTGTCTATATCTTGATGCATTGTATCTATGTGTGTTATCAAACATAAGGTAATTGGCCCTATAAAAAGCCCAAATCCTTGGCAAGTAATCATCAACATCATCATCTCCTATGTCTTGTTGGATCCTCTCTTTCATCATCTCATTTCTTCTTTTTCTTCTATTTTTACTAACATTTCTATCCAACTTTGTGTGATATCTCAAAATATACATGAGGCTATCCATGACCAATCACTATCTATGCATCATCCAAATTTTCTACATGAAATATTTGATCTTTCTAAAGAATTATCCTTTGTCCTCTAACAAGTAGAATCACTACTCTCACATTTTATCACTATCTCGATTGGAAATTGGCATTTCCATACGATCTATCGAGGGGGAAATAAACCAGCCTAACTCTTCTCACTGGGGTAGTAGTGGGGAAAATTTTGAAATTGGAAAATTTTTAGCTCTTTTGATCAAGACAGTTTATTCTTTGAACCAATGTAATGAGTACTTTGCTTCAAAGAGGGGCAAAATGTAGACATGGAAAATATACCGATTGACATTGCACATCTGATTCCAACTAATAACACCATTTCATGCTAAATCATCCCTCGGTTTAACCATTTAATTGAATACCCTTATTTAATTAAATTCATTAACTTTCCTCTCTTAATTCAATAAATCATTTACCTGATTAAGTCATTCTCTCTTTTCAATTAAATCAATTTTATTTGATTAAATTTCTAATGTCATCTATATTAAATTAAATAAATCAAATCCTTATTTGATTTAATCTAACTCCATCGCTTTTAATTAAATAAATAAAAAATCTCTATTTAATTAATCATTTTATCATATTCTTCTCATCTTTTATTTAAATTAACCCATAAATCTAAATCAAATTTCTCACATCATTTAATCCTTCATTAAACTAATTAACACTTGATTAATTTAATTCTAATTCATTTTCCATCCTCCATGTTTTGCCACTTGCACATGAAAATAGATTTTATTTATTTATTAAATCTCTATTTTCTCTCAACATGGCATAATGGAGGAATATTCCTTCAAATTTGAATTCAAATCCAAGTGGACTTAGTCCTTCCAACAAGAAATTTATTTCACCTTATGTTTCCTTGTGCATTGAGCCAAGTGGCATTTAAGACATTTCTTTCTCCCTCCAACATGTCAGTTCCATATTTTCAAATTTCAAATATCCACCCAATTGCATTTATGGGCACATTCATCAAAATGTACACATCTTTCAACCATTCACCTCTTGACAAGTGACATCTTGCTATTGGTTGAAAGTTAGTCCCACATTGTTTCATTTTGGGCATGTCTTCGACTTGTCATTCTATAAATAGAGAGCTCCTTTCCTCATTTGATCATCCACAATTTGAGAAAACTTACTATACTCAAATACATCTCCAAGCTTTAGTATTTTATCTATTTCATGAAATCCATAGCTAGGTTATGTAGGTTTTTCATCACGGAGCACATTTGAATCTTCAACAAAGTGGATCACTCATCATCACTCATCTACATTGCATCATTGGGGTTGGGAAAGGGTCAATTTTCACATCAAATTGGCACCAATTCCTCCATGGGATCAAGAGTTTTCTTGTTTAATTAGGATTTAATCTATCTTCTTTCTTTCATATTGTGTTCTTCATCTTATTTCCTAATTTGAGCTTTGCAAATGGATTTCATGGGGAACCTAGATTCTAACTTGCATTTCAATCCTCTAATGTGTATGTTTGTTGTGTTTTGCAAGTGCTAGGATCTTGGTTCTACATTTTGGCACTAGAGGAAGGGTAGAAATCCTAAATCTAACACATTTTTTTGGATAAATTTTACCATTTTTTAATAGGTCTAATATTGAGCACCTATTATAGCACATCTGCAAGATTTTCCAGTGCTTCTAAGCCCTATTTTAGCTCTATTGATCACCCGTTATAGCGCATCTAAGCCCTATCTTAGCACTTCTAAGTCTTGTTCCAGTGATTCTAAGAACTATTTTAGCACTTCTAATCCCTTTTTTAGCGTTCCTAAGCACCTACTATAGTGCATCTAAGCCCTATTTTAGCACTTCTAAGCCCTGTTTTAGTGCATCTAAACTCTATTTTAGTGCATTTAAGCCCTCTTTTAGTGCCTCTAAGCCCTGTTTTAGTGCTTCTAAGAACTATTTTAGTGCTTCTAAGAACTGTTTTAGCACATCTAATTTTCTAGTACATCTAATCACTATTTTGGTGCATCAAATCACAAAGATAGGAGTTTCCTATGGCATCATTTCTCTATTGTATCAAGTGTTTTTCAACACTTTTTGAAACAATTATAACTCCAAATTTTAGGACTTTTTTTCTTCAAGCTTTTAGGACTCACTAAATTTCATTTGTGTTTAAAACGAACAAGACAAAAGGGCTAAAATGAACTTTAGGAAAAACTCACTAGATTTGATTTGAGGATTAATAATTGAACAAGGAAAATCTTCACATTTTGTTTGGTTCTTTAAAAAGAACTCACAAATTTCTTCTAACGGTTAAAAAGAACATGTGCTACTTTGTTTTATAATTTCTTACTCAAAGTAATACCATCAAAAGGACGTATGCACTTGTCTCACGCCTCATAGTAATCTTGAGAATCAAAAATCCTTTCGGTGGTCTTAAGTTGGGTAAAGCAATTTCCTCCACATTTCAATTGGATTATTAAAATTGAACAAAGCTTGCCAGTATGAGTTAGGTATATCGAACATGTTCTCTCTTTGTTTCTAAATGAAGATTGATTGAACTACGGATGTGATTGCTCGCTATTGTTTACCTTTAGAGGGGCCTGCCTAAGAGATACATTTGAAAGGAGAACTCCAAGGTGCCTCCAACTAGTTTTTCATTCAGGCCAGTATATAAATGGATGAGACAAAACTGTCAAGTCCTCATGGTATGTAAGCCTTAGCTGTACAGTTTCTTTTTAGAATGGGGTACTACCTTAAAAATTATAAGCACCCCTAGTAGGATTGATTAAAGCCTTTAGTGGCTTGTTGGACACTCACAAGGTGTCATGTCCCTGATTTCCCTAACTAAGAACCAATTTGTTTAGCAACCCAAATCCTTATCTATTTGTTGGTGCAAGAATGGTCATTCTGAATCCACCCCAGACTTTTATGGCTTTTAGTAGAAATGGAAAGCATGCCATGGGAGTTTCATGGATGTTGATGCTTCATTGCCCCATATAAGTGAGAGTCATGGAGGGGAGCTAGTGGGGTCAAGTATCTAACCATTCACTAAAACTAGGCATAGCTGGACTTGTCCAAGTGAGGATTCAACAAATATAGTCCTTTCTATCCATAGGGTTGTACATCTCCTTGGTATCAAAACACTTTCTTGGTTACAAAACATTGGGAAACACACATTCAATGAGAAAACAAAATTTCAATTCCATTAGTTAGAGAAAATACCTTTGAGAAAACCAAAGAGCTATTGCTTACCCTAGGGATTACATCCCTAAGGGTTTCTAAGTAATTGGGTTTACATCTTAATTTACTCTTACAAAAGGTCAACATTAGGCAACCCTTGGCTTGATTTCTTGGAAATTCCACATAGCACTTTGTGGGATGAAAAGAGGTTGTGACATTGGACATTCAGTTTGAAACACAATCAAGAATGTGCTTTTGGTAAAAAGAAGTCATTAAGCAAGATAAACAATTGAAACCCCACACATGAATTCTCAATGATTTCTCATAAAATAAAAATATAAAACCAAAACTCAAACTTCTTAGTGCAAAGAATCACTAAAAGCATCTCTCAACAGTCTACAAATTTAGAAAAAGATCTCTTTAACTTTTACCAACATGCATCAAGAAACAATCCCAATCTATTTGAGTTATATTATCAACAAAATCCAAATCTTATTCGAGAATTTGAATACCTTGTTTAGGGACAAGCATGTTCTTCATCACCGAGGTATTGTAAACAAGGGTCTTTTTTAGGTACACTCAAGATCAAAATCAAACTTTCATCCATCTTCCAAACATCAAAATCAGAATCAACTCGCAAACAATTCTTGGAAATCTTGAAAAAATCCCTAATGCTAAACTTTTTCCAAATCATTTAAAACAAATAAAAATAATTTTGTTTGACTAGATGTGTGTAGATGAATCCTTCTCCACATATTTAGTCAAATTATCAATCCTTGTGAACAAGTCTCTCCCTTGATAACATCCAACATCTTTTGGTTTATGAGTTCACTATCCAAAATCCAAAATCGAAACAAATCAAAATTATCTTGTTTGGTTAGGTGTGTCTAGATGAATCCTTCTTTACACATTTAGTCAAATTAGCACCTCATGGACAAATTTACTCTAGGACAATATCCAACCTCTTAGAGTTTATGAGTTCACTATCCAAATCAAATAAAATCAATCCCAAGTCAAATCAAAACATCAATCCAAGTCCTAAATTTTAGCATCCTCTTTAAGGTTTCCTAAGAGTTCCAATCATTCACCAAACATCCATCTTTCATATCTCATTAAACCACCCTTTTGATCCATAAAAAACCTAAATTTTCTCTTTTGTACCTAAAGTTAGATCAACCCAAAGAATTAGAGATTCACCTCCAACAATTCTTGAAGATTGATCCCTATTTTATTGTGCAAACTAGATCTCAACACAAGAGGAACATGGAAGGAAATGTAAAGAAACATCCACTTCAAGTGACTTAAGCCAAAGAAATTCTGAAATGAACCCCGTTGGATCAAGCAATCCTTGAGCTAAATTTCCTTTGTCATCACAAAATCAACAAGAGGAAGGTCATATGTAGGATCTAACCAATAATCCCTTTGGGATTTCACAAGTGGAAATCACCGAAATGGTTCAAAATTTGGAGAATCATAAAATTATTAACATCATGATGAGATTAAATCCTTCACTTTACATGTTTGAATTAACAAATCAAGGGGCTAAACTCCCCTCCAATTTTGATTTGAGCACTATTGTGGAACCATCTTTTGGGATCATGCCCCCAATCTCATCCACCATCCCCATTTCATCTACACCTCCATTCCAAAGAATCACCCAACCCATCCCCCAAATCACATCATTTATTGCTCCAACACAACCCATTGTTAACAAGGGAAGCACATTTCTCAATGCATTACAAACACACCCCCTTGTGAATAATCAAGATTTGGACAGAAACACCATCTTGGGACAATCTATACCCCAAAATCCATCACATCCATATGTCCCTCTCACTTTTCATAATCCAAATGATCCATCATCATCATTTCACACAACACCCCAAACCTCTCTCCTCCTAACCATACAAGGAGAGAGTGACTTATTTGGATCAAGAGACAACTTTGAGACTACATCATTTCCACCAGGGAGTATGTCACTCACACTTCTAGCACTTCCACCATTACAATCAATATCCACATCACCTCTTGGTTTATGAATTTCCCATTTTCCAAACATCAATCAACAAAATTAAATCAACCCACCAAACATCAATCAAAGCATCATACTGAATCCTCCCATCTTGCCATCGATATCGAAACAATAGATGGCAACCATCCTGATAATGCAAACCACCACCATCACATCATCAATCATCCCACAAATGTCTCAAAAAATGGTCTCTCAAGGACTGGGCATATCAATCACACCATCTACCACTCAAATCCCAAACATCAATATGATGATGCCTCTCATCACCACAACAAGCACCATTCCAAATCCACCTCCACCACCACCACCACCAATCTCAAACACATCAAGCCAATATAGTACTGCATTGCAAGACACTCAACAAGCTACTTATCAAAAGGTGCTCCAACAAATCCAAAACTGACAAGTAGCACAACTAGCTTCTCAAAAAGTTTCCCAAGCTACTCAAGCCCCACAACAAGCTTAACAAGCACAACAAGCACAATAGGCTACACAAGCCCAAGATTTACTGCAACAAAAACAACAGGTTGCCCAAGCTGCTCACATTGCTCAAGCCGCACAAGCTGCCAAAATTGCACAAGCTGCCCAAGAAGCCAAAGCTCAAGCCCAAGCTCAATATTAACCACAACAAGCTCAAGTACAAGCGAGAGCACATAAAAAAGCACAATATCTCTCACAACAACAAGCAACCTAGCAGCAAGCATATCAACAAGCTCACTAAAAAAATACCAAGAACAACAAGAAGCAACTCGATTAGCAGCCCAACAACAAGTGTTGTTGGTACAAGAAGAAGAAGAAGAAGAAGCTCAACATCACAAACTATTAGCACAACAACAATAGGACCAAAAACAAGCATTGTTGGTACAATAGCAATTGTAAGCATACTTGGAACGATAGAATATGCAAACACCATCCACCAATACAACCAATCTACTCATCCCACCGCCAATTGAACCACTTCAGAACACTTTCATCCCACCCCTAATCTGCAAAATGATGTCACAACACAAATCAAGTTGCTCTCGTAACAAGTGCTTTATCTTCAGTCAGGGAGAACCACAAAAACACCCAAGAACTTGTGTAATTACCCATTTCACAAGAGTCTTATAATGAAACTATCCCCAAAGGGATTCGAGATCCCCAAATTTGATAAATATCGTGGGATGGGAAACCATGAATATCACATCAGGGAATTCCAGGTTCATTTCATGGAAGTTGTGTATGATGATACTTATCTGATCCATCTATTTATCTGATCCAGTTATTTCCTAGAAGTTTGGCTGGCCTAGCCATGGAGTGGTTCTCTCACCTCCCTCTAGTCATAAAAAAATTCCAGAAATAATAGATGCATTCATAAAAAATTATGCATTCAACATTGGTATGGATGTCAGTCTAGAGGAATTATCAACTCTGAAACAAGGTAAGAATGAATCATTTGATTCTTTCTTACAATTATGGTGATCCAAGACCAATTAGAGAAAATTGGCCATGCCTGAGGAATAAAAAGTGGGCACTATAATTTCGAACCTTGATGGGCCCTTGGCCTTCCATCACAAATTGTAAGGTATCACCACATATGACCAACTAATCTCCAAGGTACTCAACATCAAATGAGCCCTTATGCCACAAGGAGGATCACTGGAATATCCTGAACAATAGAGCAATCACCCATCCACTAGTTATAATGAAAAACCTCTCACATGGGAAAAGAACATAAACATTGCCAATGATGGTGTTGTCGACACTAAAGTTGTTATCAGTGCCCCTCGACAAAACACACCTGCACCCCAATAACAACCCCTAAACTACCATCAAAACAATCATCAAGCTAACACAGTGACACAACATCCAAACTACCAAACAATCAAAAATGTCAACAATCAAAGGAGATCACCCTAGCGAAACAAATACTTCAAACAGAAGTACAGTGCTTTTGGGGAACCACAAGAGGTCATCATGAAAAAATTGATAAGTGAATCTCATCAAAGCTCCCACCTATGAGAATTACCAAGAACCAAATGTCAAACCACCTTGGTAAAATGAAAATTAGCTCTATGACTTCCACAATATCAAAGGGAACACTAAAAACAATTGAATGAGGTTGAAAAAACTAATACAAGACCTCATTAATCAAAAAATCATAAATGTGGAGGAACCGGTAGGAAATTAGAGCCTCAAAATCTACACGAATCTGATGCCTACCCATAAAGGGAACAATAATACTGATAAAGGAAAGGGTACATTCAAGAATGTGAATCATGTGTACAGCTATGTGATCACATACCTAGATGATTATTGTGCTACCATCACCATCAAAGGAGTCCACACTAATTGTGAAGTCACCACAAGAGGCAGAAAAGTCACCATTGCGGGGTCATCTCAGCCAAATAGAGCATCCAATTCCAACCCAAGATCCATTCCCAACATCTATAATATCTTTCATCAGCTAAAGAGAACCCTAGCACAAATCTCCATCATGGAGGTTCTTAAAATTTCATCTACCCACAAGCAAATCCTTGAGGAAGGATTGGATTCATCCACCATCCCCATGGATCTTGATACAGAACAATTCCAAGCTATGGTCAAACACATCATTACTCCAAAACTCCTTACATTCTCTGATCAAGATTTTCCTTCTCAACCATCTCACAACCGTGCACTCGATTTAGAGGTCCTAGTGCATAAAAATAAATTCAAGTGATTCTTGGTGGATGGAAGTGCAAGTTTGAACATTTTCTCCCTCAAGCTCATTAAGATCCTAAAATCCTCAAAGGATTCCATCAACAAAGGAAAAGGTATTACAATTAGGGCATATGATGATCAAGAAAGAGTGTCCCAAGGCACAATTCAACTCCCTATTCAAGTAGGGCCAGCTATCATGGAAACCACCTGTCAGGTCTTGGACCTCAACTTACCTTATAACATTCTCCTAGGACGTCCATGGATCCATGCAATGCAAGTAGTAGTGTCAACCTTCCATCAATGTGTCAAGTTCACATATGAAGGCCATGAAATTACAATCTATGGGGATCCTGAACCATTCTCTTACTGCAAGAACCTAGAGGAAAAATATTACAAAATCCCTCAAGTGCCTAAAAATTATGAAGGTCCATCAACACCATATATTGACCTTGCCACTTTCGCCTCCACTTTTGCGACAAATACACCCACCACTCCCGCCATCCCCGCTATCTCCAATATCAAAGTCATCATCCAGTTCAATGTTTGTGGAAACTATACAATTCCCAAAAATGATTTTGTGGTAAGAGAGTTACCACAATGTCCCAGATCACGAGGATGACCACAATCTCCTAGATCATGAGACTAACCACAATCAAATGAAGCCTCCACATCCCAAACATCTACTAAAGGACATTGCAATTTCAGAAGTCAGGAAGATCTTGGCCAACAAGTAATAGGGGAGGACCTATCCCATCTCCTATATCAAGATAATAGACCAACAACTAATTTACCTATGGATGACAATAGTAAAGGTTTGCAACTGATGATCACAATGGGATACGACAGAAACTAGAAACTAGGGAAAAATTACAACAAGCTTCTAATACCCATCCTTCTGGAGACATGAATGAGAAATCTTGGCCTTGGATGTACCCCTTTGACTATAACCATAAGTTTCCAAAATCCCCTAGTTAGAAGGAATAGGACACCTCCTCAGGTATCAACATCCCCTCCGTAGATGTTAGCTCTATCTCCTAGATCATCAGCCCGAGCCCAACAGTTGCATGTGTTCACATGCCAAGTCATAGACAAGTTTACCTTCGAAATCACTGATTTCTATAGTAGTGACGATGATGAACCTGAAAGAGGCATACCCACTTTGTTCAAAGACTCAAGTCTTTTCATGATTAGTACCTTATCCCACAAATCCAAGAACCAATCTAATGAGATACAACTAGTATACCCACAGTTGATCGATTATGACCAACGAGGACTATTGATTCTTGACACATTCAAAAATGATGAGGCACTCTCAAAGTTCATGGGATTGAGGGATAACATTTCATGTGGAGATCAAAAAGAAGGATTCATCATAGAACTAGACATACATGCCTACTAAAGGGAAATGATTGAATCCCTAAGTTGCAAAAGTGAAAGACTGAGAATAATCTCCAAGTCCTTGAGGGTTCCACCTTGTGGCACTCTTTTAACAAAATAGGTAAACATGCAAAATGTGATGCATCTGGATGCGAAACCTCCCAAAAGTCTCACATGGTATTCCCTCGGGAATGCCCTCCCAGCAACCCTGCATGCTTTAAAATGTAATCGAGTCAATTTGGGGGGTAGAGGAGACTCCAGCCATGGTCACTTTGTAAGAATCATTACTACTAGCAGTTAGGAGCTCTTTAGCTGCATTCTTGAGAGAGGGGAGCGTGCATGCATGGACATATGCCAATATACTGGAATTTGATTTAGGAAGTCATTAGTCCACCACTCCAGTAGTTTTGCACTTCTTCCAGCTGTCGGGTAAAATAGAAGTTGAGAAAAGTTATTAATCCCTATGTGATCAATTTTACTAGTCAAAATGGAACGTATAGGCTGGGGATGCAAGATTTAGTATAGAAAAATCACTTACCTAAAGTGGTGGCCTAACTTTGGTTCCCCTTATCTCAAACCCAATAGGGGCATCAGACTTGCATAGACTTTAAGGGACTCTAAAGAAAACATGTCCGGGATAATATGATTTCCAACAATCACTTGGCCATAGAGCTACAAGGATTGTGGATATGACTATTGTGGCAATGGCATTCTCTACTAATGGATGTCTCAGGTACAACCAAATAAGAATCTGTTGAGGAGGATCACAAGATAACTTCACATGTCCATGTGGCATGGCATACTCATTGGAATACATGATGCCATTCTCATGAAATGGAGCTTTCACTTACTTTTAAAGCAAGGAAATGACACTAATATTCCATGACATGATCCATAAAACTATGGAGGATTACGTGGATGACATTTTAGCTAAATCTAGAAAATGGAGAGATCATATAGCCTTGAGTGCCATATTTGATAGGCTTGAAGAGTGCTAGTCCCAACCATAAGTATCTTGGCTTATAATTAGGGTGCTGCTGTGTGATACATGTGCCAATAGGAGAGCATTGGAAATATCTCTGCAAAGGTAAAATCACTACTGAGATGGAGGCTCCTAAAACATTGAAACAATTGAGAGGTCTCCAAGGTAGACTTCAATCCATCTACAGATTCATAGCACAATTCACAGACAAGCAAGTCTGGTATTCTCACCTACTTCACAAGGGAGTTGCATACAAATGGGACAACAAATGCAACCAAGCCTTTAGTAAAATCAAAGAATATCTACTCACACCTCTTGTCTTGATGCCACTAATTCTGAAGAAACCCTTGATTCGCTACCTCTCAGTGACAACAATAGCCCTTGGTGCTCTCCTAGCACAACATGACAAGAATAGAATAGAAAGAGCTATTTATTATATTAGTCAAAAAATGGTTGGGCATGAGTTGCACACATTCATTGAGAAAGCCTACCTAGCTATGGTGTTTGCATCCCAAAAATGTAGGCACTGTATGTTGGCACACAAGATCAAAATCATCACCAAGATTGACTCTCTCAAGTACCTATTGTCAAAAGCAATGCTCACAGGTAGAATGGATAAATGGGTGATGATACTATTTGAATATGACATTGAATATGTAGAGAAAAGGGCAATCAAAGGTCAGGTAATCATAGACTAGCTGGCAGAAGCACCTATCTACTTAGAGAATCCACTCATATCAAAGTTTCCAGATGAATCTATTCTCAACCTCAACATAGCTGACCATTGGAAACTCTATTTTGATGGCTCCTACATGCAACATGGATCCAAATCCAGGGTTTTCTTCATCATCCCAAAGGGGGATTACATACCAAGGTCCTATAAATTGGAATTTCCCTAAACCAACAACATAGCAAAATCCGAGGCCTTAAACATAGGTCTTAGAATAGTAGTGTAGTGACACATAATGGATCTCAAGGTATACAAAGACTTTTAGCTTATCATAAATCAAATAAATGACGAAGATCAAATAAAGGAAAATAAGATGACCGCTTACAAAAACCTGGTGGAGAGTCTAAAAGAATCATTCATAGAAATCACATTTGAATTGATTCCAAGAGAAAAAAATATAGCAGTAGGTGCCATGGAAATGATAAGATCCCTCCTAGATATCCCTCGCAACCTCCTAAAGCATGAATTCTTGGTAGAGCAACTTCTCATACCTACATTCAAAGTACCAGAGTTAGAATTTGTGTGTGAAATCATTGGTCTTGGTGATCATTGGTATCATGACATTTACACCTACCTTAGGATAGGAGTCCTCCTTGTTGATTTTCCTTCAAGCCTAAAAAGAATCTTTATCAAGAAAACATCTCATTCTGTCATCTTAGGGGAAACCCTATATCGTAGGAGCATAGAAGGAACCTTGTTAAGGTGTCTAAACCCTGAGGAGGCTTTGACCGCTCTAACTAAGGTGCATAGCAATATTTGTGGTTCACACTCAAGCGGAATGACCTTGGACAAGAAATTGCTGAGGACAGGGTATTATTGGTCTACTAGGGAAAGAGAAGCACATGATTATGTCAAAAGGTGCTTACAATGTCAAAAGAATGGGGACCTCATCCATGCTCCAGCTCAAGGGCTTCATCCTATTTTCACACCATGACCCTTCTCGTAGTAGGGGCTCGATCTCATCAACAAAATCACCCCAACTTCATCTAGTGGCCACAAATTTATCATCACTGCCACCGAGTATTTCACAAAGTGGGTAGAGGCCATACCCATGACATATATAACTGGAAAGAAAATATCAAAGTTCATCGTGAACTACCTCATATGCCGCTATGGTGTCCCACAAGCCATTATCTTAGATAATGGGACACCATTCAAGAATCAGGATGTCCGCAACCTATGTGAAAAACTCAAAATCCAACATCACTTCTCCACCGCATACTATCCCCAAGGCATTGGCCAAGTAGAAGCTACCAATAAAACCATCCTGAAAATCCTCAAGAAAAAAATCAAAGACACAAGTCATGACTGGCATCTGTAGCTCAATCCCACCCTCTAGGCCTATTGAACTAGCATCATCCGCACTCCCATAATTGCCACCCCATTCTCCCTGGTCTATGGATCAGATGCTATGTTTCATATAGAGATCAAGCTTGAATCCCTCAAAATCTCATTGCAAAACAACATCACGAATGAGGAATACCGAGTTTCATGCCTGAATGAGCTGGAGTTACTAGACAAGCGGCATTTTAATGCTTTGAAACACCTACAAGAGTATCAAAACCAACTCAAGAGGTATTATAAAAATAAAATTAGAAATAGGACCTTCCAATTTAGAGAGTTGGTATTGAAAGAAAATCAGAAGAACGTGCTTAATCCAAACAACAAGGGAAAGTTTGAGCCTAATTGGTTGGGCCCATTTGTCATTATAACAAGCTAAAAATTAGGGACATACTAGTTATTAACACCCAAAGGAGAACCCTTGCAGGAGCCTATAAACAAATCTCATCTCAAAAAGTTTTATTCCTAAGGTATAGAACCAAAAATCCATAAAAATTAAAAAAAGTCTTGAAAAAATGGTTACCTTGATGAAAACCTAGCAAACAGGCCTCTTGGTGAGAACAAAAAAAATAAAAAAATCCAAAAAAATCATAAAAAAGTGATAAAGAAGTGAAAAATAATCGTCCTCTAGTGAAAACCACTTCGGTGGCGCTTTGGGCAAGTACCTTAGTCAAAACCTTCCAAACAGGCACCTTATGTAAATAAGCACTTTCCACCCACCATGGTCTTCGTGACTTGCTGTGCATCCATCCATCCATCACATCTCATATGCATCCTTGCATTTGTTCCACATCATAGATTGGTCCTTTGTTCATGTCATGATCCCTCCTAGAGCTATTCAGCCCATTCCAAAGGTCAGTTTGTCCTACCTATATCGAAGTAGTCTATTGCATCATGTTGGGGGCATGTCCTACATTGGATCAGATTCGTGTACATTCTTGAGGTCTTAAAATCAGAAAATCCAAAAACATCAAAACATCACAAATCCAAAAAAATCCAAATCACATCAAAATCAAAAAACAAGTCAAAAAGTCAGTCAAAAATAAAAAATAGAGTCATTTGTTGAAGTACGTCATCTCTAAGGTTTGAACATAGGCAAGGTTCATCTTTGATCATTCCCCAAGACATCTAGGTCAGTCCTATTGGAGTCTCTCATAATAAATTGACATCTCATCATGTTCATATCTTCATTTGTAAATTGGTCAAGTCATTAGTCAAACTACGAAGTCTCTACGTTTATAACGCAGGAAAGACTCATCTGTTGATTAGCCCCCAAGGCCCCTAGGATAGGTCTTAGACAAAATCTTAGAAACCTCCTAAAAATAAGAAATTTTGAAAATCAAAACATTTCCAAAATCTCAAAAATACCAAAAATAGCCTCAAAACATCTCAAAAAGATCAAAAACATTCAAAAAACTCAAAAAAAAAATCCATCCCCATCTCGCTTACACTCGAAATAAACATCACTCATAATAAATAGATCCTCACCCTCAACCTTTGCTAAAACAATTAGAAGCATGTATATCAGTCAAACGTGAAAACCTAAACGTCAAAGTCTCAAGACTAAATCAGTTAATAAACAACTTAATCAACTTTTCGTATCAATAGCTTATCATCCAATCAGTCCCAAATCAATCATTTCATAACATCATGTCTTAGGATGCATCCTTCCTATAATGGACAACAACATCAGGCATCACCATAGTTTAGTCTTGGCCAGTGATATGAAGAACATTAGCTTGTTTCTTTACTCAATTTTTTCTTGTTGATTTATCTTATTGCGCTCATTCCAAGGACCTCTCAATGATGTCTAAACGAAAGATTTAGAGAGATAGGAATGGGGCAACAATCAATATCTTTTTTCTGTTGTGCTTGTTTGAAATTCTTGCAATATAACCTTGGAAAATACTTGCTTGGTTAGATGTTTATGGAAGGTGTTTTGGGCAGCTTGTTGACTATTGCATTGATAGGTTATGCCTTTCCATGTTTTGGTTAGAGGTGTTTGAAACTTCTGAAGTGCATCCTAACAATGTTTTTGTATGTCAGGTGTGAACAAGAATACTCCTATCTGTTTGTCGATTCAAAGTCCATCTCACTAGATATAATGCCATCCCAATTTTCTATATCTTGATGCATCGTATCTATGTGTATTATCAAACATATAAGCTAATTGGACCTTTGAAAATAACAACTCCTTGACAAGTAATCATCATCATCATCATCATCTCCTTTGTCTTGTTGGATCCTCTCCTTCATCATCTCATTTCTTCTTATTCTTCTATTTTTACTAACATTTCTATCCAACTTTGTGTGATATCTCAAAATATACATGAGGCTACCCATGGCCAATGATTGTCTATGCATCATCAAAATTGTCTACGTCAAATATCTAATCTTTCTAAAGAATTATCCTTTGTCCTATGATTAGTCGAACCACTCCTCTTGCATTTTATTGTGATCTCGATTAGAAATTGACATTTCCATTCGATCTCTCGAGGGGGCAATATACCAACATAATTTTTCTTGCTAGGGCAAAAGTGGGGCAAATTTTGAAATCAAATTTTTTTTGGCTCTTTTGATCAAGACAGTTTATCATTTGAACCAATGTAATGAGTCCTTTCCTTCAAAGAGAGGCAAAATGTACACATGGAAAATATACCGATTGACATTGCACATCTGATTCTAACTACTAACACCATTTCATTCGATATCATCCCTCCATTTAACCATTTAATTGAATACCCTTATTTGATTAAATTCATCAACTTTCCTCTCTTAATTAAATAGATCATTTTTTGATTAAGTCATTCTCTCTTGTTAATTAAATCAATCAATGTGATCTAATTATGCCTATTCAATTAAATAAATCAATTTTATTTGATTAAATTTCTAAAGTCATCTATATTAAATTAAATAAATCAAAGACTTATTTCATTTAATCTAACTCCATCCCTTTTAATTAAATAAATCAAAAATATTTATTTAATTAATCATTTTATCATATTCTTCTCATCTTTGATTTAAATTAACCCATAAATCCAAGTCAGATTCGTCACATCATTTAATCCTTCATTAAATTAACTGACTAATTCTAATTCTAGTTCATCTCCCATCCTCCATGTTTTGCCACTTGCACATGAAAGTAGATTTAATTTATTTATTAAATCTCTAATTTCTCTCAACATGGCATAATGGAGGAATATTCCTTCAAATTTGAATTCAAATCCAAGTGGACTTAGTCCTTCCAACATGACATTTATTTCACCTTATGTGTTTTTGTGCATTGATCCAAATGGCATTTAAGACATTTCTTTCTCCCTCCAACATGTCATTTCCATATTTTCAAATTTCAAATATCCACCTAATTGCATTTATGGGAACATTCATCAAAATGTGTACATCCTTCAACCATTCACCTCTTGACAAGTGGCATCTTTCCATTGGTTGAAAGTTAGTCCCACATTGTTTCATTTTGGGCATTTCTCCAACTTGTCATTCTATAAATAGAGAGCTCCTTTCCTCATTTGATCATCCACAATTTCAGTAAACTTACTATACTCAAAAACCTTTTCAAGCTTTAGCATTTTATCTATTTCATCAAATCCATAGCTAGGTTATGCAGGTTTTTCATCATGGAGCACATTTGAATTTTCAACAAAGTGGATCACTCATCATCACTCATCAACATTGCATCATTGGAGTTGGGAAAGGGCCAATTTTCACATAAAATTGGCACCAATTCCCCCATGGGATGAAGAGTTTTCTTGAACATTTAATTAGGATTTAATCTATCCTCTTGCTTTCATATTGTGTTATTCATCTTGTTTCCTAATTTGAGCTTTGAAAATGGATTTCATGGGGAGCTTAGATTCTAACTTGCATTTCAATCCTCTAATGTGTATGTTGTGTTTTGCAAGTGCTAGGATCTTGGTTCTGCAACTCTTATCACCAGGGCTTCATGTGATGTGAGCTTACACTATTAATGACCCACTCATCCTTCTCTTCTATTTGGGTTGCAAGATATTTTTCAACTGTAGTAGACTAAGTGGCTTCCAAACCATTATCCTTAATGGCAATGAACACCCAGCCATCTTCATTTCCTTCATACTCATCTTTTGTATCATTTTCTTAAGTAAAATAGCACTTCTTTTGAAATTTATGTTTGTTAGGCTTAGGCCTAGGAACTCTATCAAGACACCTTGAAGCAAAATGACCTATTTTATTGCATGAAAAACATATAAGGGGAAACTTTTCTTTGTACTTACCATGTCCTCTAGCTTCTCTTTCTACAATCAATGCTTCCAACTCTTCTACATCTCTTCCTTCATCTTCATGCTATTTCATTTATTCCTCATATTTGAATGTCTTCCTAAAGCACTCACCCAGTTCATATATGGACATGCTTCTCCCATATATAGTAGCTTTGAATGCAATCTCATTCTTAGGAGAAAATTTTCCAAATTTGGTCAACTCAAAAGCAACTAACTTACCATTCAGTGTATCTCTTGTTACATTAATTAATGATCTGGTTTCTTTAATAGCACAAGCCTTCACTTTGTAGGAGGGAGGTAATTATTTGAGTACCATAGCCATAATTTCATCTTCATCAAGGACACCACCAACACATCTGATACCCATCACTAGTTCATTCACCTTCTACATAAAGGAAGAGATATTTTCATCTTCACCAATCTTCAGATTCTTATACTTTCCCTTTAAACTTTGTAGCTTACCCATCTTCACATGTACATATCCTTCATACAAAGTCTCTAGCTTTGTCCACATCTCATGAGATGTCTTCAAACCTAACACATTTGTCATTTCTGAATCTATTAGAGCACTGAACAAAACTTCCATATCCCAAACATTATTCTCAACTTCTTTGATCTCATCAACAGTGGAAGGAACATTCACAGGGATAACATATTGATTCTTTGTGATCTTCCAGTAGGGTTTTCCAATGCACCTCAAATGATATTTCATTCTCTTCTTCCACAATGAATAGTTGGTTCAATTGAAATTAGGGCTGTCCTTGTATGATGCCATTTCAAATCACCTCAAGCTTTAAAAATTCTTCAGAGTAACCTGCTCTGATACCAATTGTTGGCAAAACAAGGACAGACAACTAAGAGGGGGGGTGAATCAATTGTCATAGAATATTGAAATTTTCACACTTAACTTAATTTAGTCTTTGATCTGATGAACAAGCAATTAACCACAGACAATTAGAACACCAAAAACACAGAGAACACAAAGATTTCTTATGTGGAAACCGTATTAGGGGAAAAACCACGGTGAATGTTAGTCCACAATATTATACCCTATTAAAATTATAATAAGAAATAAAAAGGGGAATGCACATGCATTTAGGCTCACTACCTAGAGCTCACAGCTCAAATACGAAAGGGGCTCATTGCTCAATGGATAATGGATTAGATCCATAGGAATTTGAATTGGTAGAATAGCTTCTACAAAAGCCAGATTATAGTTCCAATTGAGCATAGAAAAACTCTTTTCACACTTTTCTCTACCTTCAATTATCTGAACAATATTCACACATAGGGCTTGCACACACACATACACACATACATATCTTTTACTTTTCTCACACAACTACTCTTATATATCTACATCAAGGAATTACATCAACACCCTAGTTAGCCAAAGAATATGAAACATAATTACAAGCATCGTCGACCAAGATTAAGATGAGATCTAAAACAATATCCTCGAGCATACCAAGCATTCAAATTTTAAAATCCAAGTATCTATAACACGTTACCACCATCATGTCGACCAGGAACAAGATAAACTGAACAGGCACAAGAAAATATTTGACCACGAGCACACTGATCAACGTGGACATGCAACAATGATAGAGCACAGTCTAGAAGCATCCATGAGCACAAAGAAACAATATAAAAAAATCTGCAATAGGAATAATTACCAAAATCGCACAGACTTCAATCAGGAACTCTAACAGAGACCACAAAAACATTGTCAGAACATAGATCTCCATAACATAGACAAATATTCATGTGGACCTATAAAACTTCCAGTGGATGAATTAGACACTCTCAATAGTAAACCCTTTAGTTCATAGTAGTTGATCTTCTTCGTACAGAACAAAACACCTTCACGACCTTGATTGTTTCACAGACTACTTGTAACTTTTTCTTTTACAATTTTCTTAATATCCTCGACATATACATCCTTTAACATCACAATGCTAATAGTGTAGACAGCAATGACAACCACATATCAACAACACAATGACAATTCCCATCAATGATGTTTAAAGAAGATGGTGTAGCTATGCATGAGAATTCTCATAAAAGAAGAAAAATAGATCCTAAATAGTGTTATGAAGAAATAAATAATAATTTATGCATTTGAAGTCTAATAAGAATGAATTTTAGTGAGATGTATCTAGTAAATATGAATGATCCTATAAGCTAGAAACATTAGAAGCCTTTGATGAAACTTGGAACAATAATCTCTATAGAAAAAATAGGATGTGGATGAATCTTGGTATATGTAGAACCTCTCTAACTTGATAGTTAAATTGACTACATCACTCATCCGACAATATATGAACATAGACTACATGAATATTTTGAAACTTCAAAATTTAAGCAGGTTGGTGGTGGAATGGCATGATGTGAATAAAAAATTAATAAATAAACATCATTTCCCTCCAAATATGGCAGGAAGTACATTTAAACGAGTGGGGAAATTTCTAGCCCCACCCCAATTTCACAAGTTGAAATTTTTCATCCACCTACTTGTTTAGGCTGAAAAACATTCCATTTAATCCTGTAGCAGATTTTTCTTTCCCATGAGACCAACTACTTTCATGAAAATAGGTGCCCAAGCCCCCATAGGATCAGAGGGTAAGGGTGGTCTTCCCTACAAGAGAAGGATTATGTTGATAGATTCCACATGTTAAGGGTGTAGGTGGCAGTCGTGCTTACTCATCTGGTACTAGTCGTAAAGTGACTATGATGGCGTAATGACGTGCCTCATATTTTACTTTCATTTGCATACATATGCCAAATTAACGGGTTGATTGAAAGGTACATCCCTCTACCTATTTTCTATATTGCGTTTGGAATCAAATTAGTATGATTAAATTGATAGCTCCTACGACTTTATTTCATTCGCATATGATAGGATGTTGTTCTGTTGTTGTGAAATTCATAGTGACTAAAAAGTAATTTTTAGTTTCCTCCTCTTAGATCACATCATTGAAGTCCATGAATATCACGAGGAAGATTTTCATCAGTGAGTATATCAAATCAAATATGAATACAGATGAAAGCGCATCTCGATAGCAAATGCTAAAATATGTACACTATTATTTTCCACATTTAGATGTATGAATTCAGAATGTTGTGACCAATGGAAACTGGCAGTGAATGTTCAAGTTGAATGATGTGGTGTGAGTGGAGGAAACTACAAACTACGATTTAGTCACTATGAATTTCACAACAACATCCTATCGAATCGAAATAAAGTTGTATGCGTTGTCAACTTAATCATGCTAATCTGATGAAAGAACATCTCGATAGCGAAGGTGATGATTTCAGATGTTCACTATTTGGTACTAAAAAATTAATTGGCAATTTGGCTCCCTAATTTATACCATGAACTAGGCTTGGAATTTGATGGTCTATTTGACCGTTTTTTCAATTTTAGACCGTATACTTTGACTTGCTATATTTTTATTAAACCGTAAAAAATTATTATAAGCAAAATATAATATAGTATTTTAATTTATAATATATATCATTTTCTAATTTTTATTATAAAATGACAAATTAGTTTATAATAGAATATAACTTTTTTTGAATACTTTTTAATATGAATTTAGAAACTTTGACATTTTTATAATGGTTATCATTTTTTTATATTAATATATGCAATTTATAATATTATTATAAATATATATATTAATTTAGGATCTTCTCAAAATAGAATATAATTATTTTTAACTTTTAATATATTTAACAAGATTTTTTTTAATATAAACTTAGAAACTTTCATTAATTGTTAATTATAACAACGAATTTTTATATTTATTACTAATAATTATCATTATTTTATGATTTTTCAAGATATTGCATATATAAAAGATTTTATATAAAAATTCATTAATTAAACAACTTTTTATAGTCATTTAAATGACCAAACCGTCATAAAATTTTCATATGATAGGTAGGGGTGACCGTCAAATTCCACGCCTGCCACGAACCACAATGATGTGACAAGTACAACATCTTGACGAAATGAAATTGGTGGTGAATAATTTTTAAATAAGCTTCAAATTTCCATATCTACCATGAATATAGATGAAACCATGTCTTAAATGGAAAATTTGTTTTCCATAAATTCCAACGGTTTAAAATCGCAGTAAATTTTGGAGGAACAATTTTAGTTTCAATTAGGGGAAGAGCATTTTACTTCAAGTGCACCTGATCTTGTACATTTTTTTTATAATTTAGTCATTACATTATTTTAATTGGGCCAATAAATATTTGCATCTTACACCAATACATGTTTTCTGGTGAATGTGTAGTTCACCAAAAAATGTAAACAACTATTGCTACATATCTATTTCCGACAAGAGGAAAATTGCTCAAAATAACTCACTTTTACATTTATAATTAAATTTTAATGTTTACAATTACCACTCTATGCAAGTGGCCTAAAACAATCAAACATAAATGGCAACTCCAATATGAAATCATCAATTGTTTCCCACGAAAATTCAAATTTGAAAATCAACCACCACAATTCAATGCATTCATTTTCCACATTTGAATGATTTAATAAGAGAGAATTTCCAGAGTCATTTTCATTACAAATTCTCCTTTGTTTTCACTTAATATCCTCTACAAATTCAGAGCTATCAAAGGCAACCTTTGTACATTCCGAATTTAATAGTGCTTATCCAAGATAGTACACCTAGAATAACTAAATTCATGTTTTCATAAATCAATATACTATTTTATATTTGTGTTCCCAATATCTAAAATATTTCGAGGGATTCAAATTAAACTATTCTTAGTTATTTATTAAAAATCAAAGGGTCCAAATTTAGAAACAACATAATTATCTATTTTTTAATCATATCACAATTACATCTTTATCACCTGTGTCTTATGTTTCATGTTTGTTGGTGTTTCAATTTGCAACTTTGGAGTGCATATTGGAAATGGACAGCTATGCACAGTATTAACTACTCTTCAAATTAGGAGGGGAAGCTCCCACTTTTTTTTTGCATAAAAAGTAAATTAATCTAAATTCCTATATTTTTTACTTAGCTAGTAGAGGCACAAGGTTATAAAACCAAATACATTGCAGCTAAGGTTTTCTCTTGTTTCTGTAGATCTTAACTACAACTAGGCTAAAGCTATGACTATCTTATCTCCTCAAGTAAATTCAGAGTATAAGGAGTTAGGTGCAATTGGGAATGGTTGACGATAAGCTCTATCTCATGATTTCCAAGGAGGTGAAACACTCTATCCAAGGTTTAGGCTGAGATAAAGGTTATTGGAAACAAACATGAAACAACAAGCTAGTTGTCAAGATTCCCAAGAAAGTGGAACACTCTATCTGAGGTTTAGGTTGGAAAGAAGATTACTAGAAATGACATTAAATGATAATCTTTATCTCTAACTTCCCAAGGATGTAGAACACTCTATCCAAGATGTAGATTGAAAGAAATATTATTGAAAAAAAACATGAAATGACAAGCTAGTTATCAAAATTCTCTGAGGTGTAGGCTGAAAAGAAGATTACTAGAATGACATTAAACGATAATCTTTATCTCTAAATTCCCAAGAAGGTGAAACACTCTATCCAAGATATAAATTGAAAGAAATATTATTGAAATGAAAAATAGTAAATATATGACAAAAAATTGCATGATGAAATAGACACACAATAAACGATCAAACTAGCTTTATATTAGACAATGTGAACAAATACTGAATAGCAATATTTCAGGCAAGGTGGCACACATTTTTTTTATCACAAGCAAAAATTAAAATACAATGACCAGGGTGCTCTTATATATAGAATCTTATAGGAGTGGGGAACCCTAAAATCTCCTTGAGTTAACATTAGTCTTGCCAATATATGCAATCATTATTACTATTTACAAACAAAGATAACCTGATAGTTAACTAGAAAAATTACCTCAGTTAACTGTGTAAAATTAAAACTAATTGGACTTGCCAAATTGCAAGTCTTATTGATATGAGTGTCAATTGATAACCAACATTAGTTAATTGAAACCTCACTTAAAGTTTCACCTCCACCAAAAGATATCCCTGAGGAAGAGATAAACATGCATGAAATCAACAATCTGAACTCAAGAGTGATGTTGAGTTGACTGTTGCCTTTGACTCTATCCTTCGAAAAATCATGGAATCTAACTGACTATCTACTCCAAGCCATCATGAGCAATAATCTCCTACAAGAAATCATTAACTAAATCTTCCTCATGCACTTTGATACTATCCAAGATAATGGACTAATTACTCAATATCTTCTCTACATCTATCCAAGATAATGGACTATTTACTCAATATCTTCTCACAAAAAAAAATTCTACTTGGATGCCATCAGATCACCATCAAGACCATCATGTACCAAACTCTGGAATTCTTCTTGTACGACACCAAGATCGATATAGGTACCATCCTCATGAAGATAATGGCATGGTATTTTCCTGATGAATCCGCTTATGAGCTTGATAGCATTGGCAAAATTTTAATTTCAGCCATCTTTGTTGGTTGTTCTCATTGACTTGCATTTCCTTTCAAATTCTTCATCTTTCTGCTAACCCTAACACCTTCGGTAAAATTAATTATGATCTAGACTCTTGATTTCCCTTGGAAGAGGAAGGTAGTGAATGATGTACAATTGGTGGCTTTGAAGCCTGGACTACCTTCCACATCCTCTTGATGTCTATGAAAAGCATACTAGTCTTGACAACATGGCTTGAGGCTACAAACAACTCATCGATTTGTTAATTGAATTTTTCATGTAGAAGGGTTGTAATGCTTGATGCATGCAATGAAAATCTCAAGATCCAACACTATGATGGGAATAGAAGTTGTTTCCAACAATCTGAAGCGATCAAGATGCTTGATTGTACTACTTTCTATGCCTTCCAAAGTGCTCAATTTAATCAATGGATGAACTTGGCACAAGTCAGTGTCAAAAATTTTCAAGTCATGAATCAAGACCAAATTGGTCCTGTATTCAATTGGATTAAATTACATTCAGATATTTAACTAGACTTTTGCCTATAAACTTGGATATGTTCAAATGAACTTCTATAAAAGAGTGAAGCCACAATAGTGGTTTACAATTGAAGTGATGAAGGAAAACTCACAAAAGATGAATGCATGGCAAAAAAATTGATATTAGGGGTTCATACAAACCTATTGGTTTGACCGAACCCATTAGGGGTTCGCTAGAACCTATTGGTTTGACCGAACCCATTAGGGGTTTGCTAGAACCTATTGGTTCGACCGAACCCATTAGGGGTTCGCTAGAACCTAGGTTCGGGTGAACCCTCCTAATACTTTTCTGCCAAAAAAGCCATCAAAACCCCTTATAGAAGGGGGGCTCGAATGAACCAAGGTTCAAATGAACCTTGGTTCGAATGAACACTTAGGGGTTCACTCGAACCCCTAGGGGTTCGTTCGAAACCCCTTTATTCCTCATCCCCTCCCTGAGCCACAAAAACAACTTGAATTTTGGCACTTCGAAGGTCGAGTTTAGGATGAAAATGGAGGAATCTTCACAAACCCAACTTGAATTAGGTAGTCCTAAGAATGAGCTATCCAACGAATATAATTTTAATATGTTTTGGTTTTATTAAGTATTTGTTTTCTTAGTTTTATTAAACATAGTTTTTTCATTGAAAATGAAGGTCTTTGTTCTGCACATGTGGAAAAATAGTAGATTATCAAAAAAAAAAATTGAAAAATATGAGTGCACCAGATGTTGAAGTCCTTGATCCAACAAAAAAAATAAAGTTGAATTTTGATATATACAAAAAAATTTATGCATTATACGGTCGTGCTATCTCTGAACTATAGTTGGTTTGACTTTGAAACTTTATTAAAGAAAAAACATTCAATAAAAAATTGTCTAACCAAGTGAAAGCACTAGATATCAGAGTTACAAATCTAAATTCAAAAGAATTAGAATTTTATCCTTCATGGAAAAAAAGTTATGTGTTATACAGTGTGTGTCACTTTTTAAAAATGTTTTTTTTGAAAAAAACTAGTTTTCGTGGGAGATGGAAAAAGAAGTGCAATCTTATTCCAAAAATTTTGAAAAAAATATTTTTAGAATCTACATACAAAATGTGATGAGACTCTAGTTTTTATCATCTTCAAATTCTTCACAATTTAGCCGTTATAGGTGCCCAAATGTGAAGATTTAGTTTAAAAAAAAAAATTCAGTGTCTAGTTTGGCCAAAAATTGTAAACCACTATTATGGGATCACCCAAAGGCTAAAAATAGCCAGTCAAGGGGAAATTTTCATGAAATTTTCTAAGACATGGGTTTTGTAGAGAATGTATTTCTAAGCCAACCCAGATTATTAGAAATTCAAAAAAATGATCTTTCCTTAGGCATGCAATGAATTTTCAAAAATAGAAGTTGTAGAGGCAATAAGGGCTATAAGGGAAATTTTTCCTGAAAAAATCTACTATATGGGTTTTGTAGCTGCCAATGTGTTGATCAAACCTAGTTTCTCTATTTTCAAAAAAGATGATTTTTTCTAGAAACCCTAAAAATAGGGGGTAGGGAGGTAATTTTCTTAGAAAATTCTAGAATTTGGGTTTTGTCACCAACGCTTGCTCAATGAAACCAAATGACCAGATTTGTGAAAAAAATATCATTTACTTGGACATGCAAGAGAAAACCTAAGATAAGAATAGAATAAATGTGAGGGGGAGAAGATAGAAATTATATTCCACCTCTATAAAATGATGCTTATGCCTTGAATCCATTTTGATGAAGTTTGACAAGCATGTGCTAAAAAGATGGAGCTTGAAAAATTATCCCTCTAAACAATCTAGACTTGGAGCTATGAAGAACACTAAAAAATCCCTCCTGTAGCATCTGCAAATCTTGTTTTCATGAGAAAATGTGAGTTTTCCTTCAACCTATGATGGATAAAATGGACACCCAAGTGCTTTAATAAATATTTTTTCATGAATGGAGGCATTTACATTCAAGTAAAACCCTAAATTTAGGATGAAGCATTCTCATTCAAACTTATTTAGTCAATAAAAATGAAGATTAATCCTTCAATAGGCATCAAATTTCATGCAGAAGAGGGAAGATGCATCATGTAAGAAAAATGGTGCAGTTCAAGTTCAGTTTGGAGGTGCATGCAAAAGACGACATGAAATTTAAGTTGAGTTGTCAAATCCATAAAATTTAGGGTTGAGAAGGCATTCATTTCAATTCAAAATATTTCAATAAGTAAAACTTGACTTTGGGTGCCAACTTCTCTAGAATTAGACACTATTTTTAAATTTTTCCTTTTTTAACCTTCGCAAACGTCATTGAAGCCTCTATTGGATCACTAATTCTAAGTGACTGACAGATCTAGTAGACTAGCTGATAGTCTCATTGAAGAGCAGGATCAAAACTAAAAAAGGAACTTCTTGAGGTTGCAAACCCTAATTTGGCTTATGGGCCATCAAAACTCTGGGCACCCTTAGCCAACCGGGGAGCTTTTTCTCATCACAATTTTTTCAAGGATTTTCACCATTTTAAAATTGAATTTGACCTCCCTTCAGTCTACATTTCTTGGCACTTGACATATATCTCCTAAGCTAGCTGACAAGTCCATTACGAAGCTGGATCAAAACTGAGCATGAACTTCTAGAGGGCATAAACCCTAAAAACTTCATCTGAAAAGTTAAAATCTTGGGAACCCCTGGCCGATAGGTGCTCATTTATTTCATGACTTAACCATTTTTACAACTTTCTCATTTTGTCCTTTGTGCTATATTTTTCATTCAATTTACAACTGTCAGCTACTAACAATTCTTCTAATCAAGATGAAATATGCAATGGAAATCTTGAAGAATTCTAAACAAGATGAATATTTTAGCAAACCCTAGCAACTACATTTGAGGGCTCAAAACCCTAGGCATTCTTGGCTAGCAAATTGTGCTTCTTTATTCTCTGGACTCACAATTTAACTAAGACTAAATCCTTTTGTTTGACTCTTGATTCCTGTAGTTTGGCATCTTTGATTAATCTACTAATGAATTTGTTGCAAAGCTTGATCAAGTCTGAGACAAACATCTTAGATATCATTTGTTCAAAAAGCTACATTTGGTGCCTCAAAAGTTTGGGTGCCCTTGGCCAGCAGGTGCACTTTTCTCCATCAGTGTTATTCAAATTTTGACTAACTTCATTTCCCTTTGACTTCCGTCATTTTTCATTTGATCTTCAAATTCGGTTGTTAGATAGATCTTCTAGACTGGCTAACAAGTGCTCCTTTATTGCCAAACTTAGAATTTTTTTGATGATTTTCACCTCTTCAAAAATCCCCTCCATCGTGAAGCATCATTTCAAGCATCTTTCGCCATAGAATATGTTGTGATGTGTTTGAGGCTTAGATTTCAAAAATTGGTATCTAGCCATTTGCCATTGTTGACTTTAGAGGTCCTTAATGTTTCTCTTGAAAAAGTGAAATAGACCCACCAGAGCAAAACTGACTTTTTCTTGATTCTAACTTCACCAATGTGGTCGTGAGTGAAAGAAGCCAATCAAATTTATTTTCATTCAATTCTAGAAAGATCCTATTTTTAGGGTTTTTCCCAAAAATAGGGGCTCAAAAACCCTAATTTTCAAAATTTTCAAAATTTTCTAGTATCTTCTGGATAGTAAACCCACAAAAATCCCATTCGTTGCTTGACCTAAAACTGACTTTTGATGACAATTTTACAAGATTTAGACCATTTTAATCAAAATGCCTTATTAAAGAAAAAATTTAATTTTTGGGTACAATAATGTTAAGCTTTCCAAAGTTACATACATGAAATACAATAACATTAGCATTATCCTTTAATTGCATCACCAAAACATATTTATCTCCTACATCTTATCATTCATGTCAAGCTTTACAATTGCATACATCAAATATACATTGAAATCTTTATCTCCTGCATATACTCATTTTTATTTGCAGTTTCTTGTATTTTATTATCATTTCTATGTATGGTATCTAGTGTTTCATTGAAATGAGGGTATGTGTAGGATCATGATGGGCCAAAAAGTGGCCATATGATGGGTATGTGGCTGACAAATTTTTTCTTACCAAAAATTGATGAAACGAAAATGGTTTTTAAAGGAGATTCTCAACTTTTCACCAATATAAATTATGGTTTACTTTGAATTTAATAAGTAATTATTATTCATTTTCTATTCAAATTATGACTAAAGTCCTGATTGATAGACTGATTGAAAAAAATCTATAGCTTTCAAATGGTATCACATTTTTTGAATCCAAAACATGTGTCACATTCCATGCTTCGCATACTATAGGATTTAAAAAACAAAATTGAATTTCATGAAGTTTTCACCAAGTTAAGGTGGTCAGACCTATGAGTTTTTTATTTTTTAAAAGTTGTAATTTAAAATCATAATTAATTATTTATTTGGAAAAAAAATTACAAAAAAATATGCATCACATTTTGGACATGAGTTCTCTACTTGTATCTAAAATATTATAAAAAAAAATATGAATCATTTTATTGTGGTTAAGAGATTGAATACCACTTCTTATTTTGTCCCTGAAATTTAAATTACTCTTGTTGAAATTTCAAAATTTCCTAAATAGATTTCTTTTTTTTTTTTAAAAAAACCTAGTAGTTTAGAAAGTATATTCAATTTGCTATAGATTTTATTTTTACATATTTTTAAAATAATATAGATAACTTATTCAAATTTTTACGTCAAGTTGCCTAACTCTGATTTTTCTAATTTTTTTGCCACTTAAGGGCCTATTTTTTTCATGATGATCCTACACATACCCATGATTTCCTTCACTTTACACTATGAAATCATTACATACAATGTGGACTAACTAGAACATTGTCTGGCTTTATTCTAAATCCCTAGTTTATAATCATGAAATTTAATGGGTATGGGTTATTGTCCCAATTTTTTGACTAATTTTAGGATTACATATAGATGTGTGTGTGTGTAGATACATCTATATATATATAATTATGTGTATGTATATATACACACACACACACACACAAAGAGATGTATACTCATGACACACTATATATTACATTGTAGTGCTAAGCCTTCATGACCATGCATGTTTATGTTTATATTATTGACAATCATGTTTTTGCTTCAATGACATGACATGCATAGGGTTATTGTCCCAATTTTTTGTCTACTTCTAGGATTACACATCTAACATTGTATCATGGTTTTAGGAAACCTCTATCCATCATTTATCCTTACAATTTGTAGACAATAATATGGGTTAATTTGGTTTCCTCCACTTGTCTTGTCAATTTCACATTAGTATATGGATGTCATGTATGATTTTTTATTTTGTGAAATTGTTTCTACAGATGTGATGTAATTACAATTCTATTTGGGTATGGATTTTCTTTGTTTTAGTAATATGTCACCCCACACACACACACACACACATATATATACATGTACACATACATATATATGTATGTATATGTAGGGTATGTGTAGGATCATGATGGGCCAAAAAGTGGCAATATGATGGGTATGTGGTTGACGACCTTTTTTAACCCAAAATTGATGAAACGAAAAGGGTTTTTAAAAGAAATTCTCACATTTCCACCAATATAAATTATGCTTTACTTTGAATTTAATAAGAAATTATTATTCATTTTCTATTCAAATTATGACTAAAGTCTTGATTGATAGGCTGATTGAAAAGCATCTATAGCATTCAAATGGTATCACATTTTTTTAATGCAAAACATGCATCACATTCTATGATTTGTATACTATAGGATTAAAAAAAGAAAAATTGAATTTCATGAAGTTTTGACCAAGTTAAGGTGGTCAGACATACGAGTTTTTATATTTTTTAAAAGTTGTAATAAAAATTACAAAAAAATGTGCATCACATTGGGACATGAGTCATCTACTTATATCTAAAATCTTATAAAAAAATTTATAATTTTATTGTGGTTAGGGTGGTCAGACAGACACCTACTTCTTCTTTTTTCCCTGAAATTTAAGTACTACTACATTGAAATTTCAAATTTCATAAATAAATTTTTTTTTAAACAAACTTAGTAGTTTAGAAACTTCATTCAATTTGCTACAAATTCTATTCTTACATATTTTTGAAATAATATAGACAACTTATTCATAGTTTTACGTCAAGTTTCCTAACTCTAATTTTTCTAATTTTTTTGCCACTTACGAGCCTGTTTTTTCCATGATGATCCTGCACATACCCTATAAATACTTAAATATACATACACATATATATGTATACATATATGTTAGAGTAATCATGCATTAGCTTATAATTAATTAATCTTTAATTGATTATTAGACTAATTTATTCTCATGCACTTAAGCTAAACTTAGGAATGATTTAACGCTTTTAGGGTTTTTATCCTATATAGCACTAAATCCTCATTGTAATAATCTCTCAAGCTTTCATATCTTTTGATAGTCTCTTGCATTCTATAATTATTTTCTTTTAGAGGAATATAAAATCATCGTTTTATAGAGCTCTTGAGTAGAATGCATTTTGTTCATTGTTTGATCTTGTGTCTCATGTTATTCACAAATCTAACATGGTATCATAGCATGGATTTAGTGAACCCCTTCTTGATTTATGAGGATTCTTTCTTTAATAAGGTTTAAAGGATTTAGATCTAAATCCCCTTTGTTTTTTTGCAAATTTTGGAGGTGGGCGATTTTAGCTATAGTTTGGCATGAAAAGGACCTTACCATTGGATTCAGTGTCATTGAGAAAGTCAAATTTACCTTTTGTTTCACTTGATTTGGGTTCCTGATGCCAAATCTGCAAGGGTTTGAAGCAATTGTTTATTTTCTAGATTTGGATGGTAGCTACATTTTTTATTCATTTTGGCATGAAAAGGACCTCGCCGTTGCATTTAGGAGGCCAATTTCATGAATTTTGACTGTAAATTTTCCCTATTCAGACTTTGGGAGCATCTAAGGTAAAAAAATTGCACAGGGACCGTACGACCTTTTGCACAAAAATAAAAAAAAATTCAGAAGGGTGAAAAAATAGATTGGTGATTTATTTTATTTTATTTAATTAGAAATTAAAAAAAATAAAAACATCAAAAATTAGGTTTTAAAAATAAAGTTAGGGGCAGTTTTTTATGTGGGTTACCTTATTTAATGTACTTGTAGGTAATAAATGCCTACAGGCCCCCTTTTAGCCAAGGTGACAGCTGCTTTTTACCAAGCAACGACATTAAAACCACTACTGCCAATTGTAGGTCATCCGACCACCTCCATAACTAGCAATTTTTACCTTTCCAATGGCCAGAAATTATTTTCCCAACAACATCCACATTTTTTGACATCACCTGGTTTTTCTAGCCGACAGAGAATCTTGTGGTAGTAGAGAAACCTTTTTTGAATATTTTGGTCAAGTAAAGAGAATATTCCATCAAATTTTTTCTCCAGAAGGGTTGATTATTTTTTGACACACTAGGGAATATTGTCCTAAATATTCCTGCTAACATCAGAATGACATCATTTGTATGAATGCTGACATCAACATGACATCAGTCATATGAATTTCCACATAGGCCTCTTCAAGACCCTTCTTTGTCCCTTGGGAGCGGTTTTTTTCTTTTCACCATAACTTGGTCGTACAATGTCAGACTTTGACGAATAAGATATGATCAGAAAGCTAGTTCTTCAAACTTTCCAATGGTGTGGATCTCGTCGCTTTTTTTTATCATACATTTGATAGCTTGTTGAAGTCAGAGGTGTTGTTTTCAGTCCCGAGCTCATAAATTTTCACTAGTTTCTCTATTTTTCTCAATTCTAGTAGCATTGGAACCGTCTTTTAGAGCTCTTCATAGCCATCCATGCACTCTTTCTAAATTTCTCTCCAAATACATTTTATTTATTTATTTATTTTCACACTATAGTGAATTACTTGGACATCTTAGCTCCTTGAAACTATTTTTTTGTGTGGGATGAATCATTTTTGGCTATTCTATATGCACTTCTAGTATTTTGTCCTATTTGGGCATTGTAGAAATCTTTTTCATGTACATTCTCTTTTGTAGATGCACTAAAATGTGCCATTCTAGTGTATAAGTTTTGGGGATTTTGCACATCTTGTTGTGTTGTTTGTATTTGCACTATGATTAATATAAATCTCCATGGGGGATTGATGTTTTCCTTTGGTTTTCTATCACACCTTTGTCAAGTGAGTCACCCTTCCATGACAATAGAGAATCCTAGTGATTCTTTCCTCATGTGTGTGTGCTTTAGTTTTCACACCTTTTTATTTGCAAGTTGTTTCTCCTACATGCACTTCTTGGTTTCACATGCAATTCTTGGTTTCACATAGTTTCAATTTACTTTTCATGGCTCCCCCTTTTTAGCATTATGGGGGGTTTCTACTCTTGGTGCTAATGCTTCATTTGTTTCACGGTTTGGAGTGATCTACATATCTATTTCTTGTTCCTATGTACTTTCAGATGCAACACATATTAGTAGTTGGTTACAAGCATGTTAATGAGTTGGAGCATTTACCTTATGGACATTCTTGTATTCTTGTTTCTGGAAGCAACCTTCTATTTTCATTTGATCATAGACTACTGGTACCTGTAATTTTGGTTTGTAGTTTTTCATGCATGTTGAGTAGTGTCGATTTTGGTCACTCATATGGATTCATGTGTCATTTGTATCTTTGATTTCAAAAAATTTTCCTTTATTTTCTATTTGATTCAAGTAGTTTCATTGGGGACACTCATGCAAATTATTGTTTCTCTCATGAACAATGTTCTTCAGACTATTGGTACCTGTATTTTTGACTTGCATGTTGAATAGTGAAATTTTTGGTCACTCATACAATTTCATGTTGTTGGAAATATGTGTCTCAATCTCACAAGCTGAAACCTCTGAAAGAGCCAAGTTGGTGTGACATCCATATTGTCTGGCCGACTAGCAGCTTTGGAACCTTGTGAAAAGTTTTGGTCGCTGAGACCTTGTTTCAGTCTTGCCAAATGGACCTATTGCTGTGACATGATGATCATTGTAACCCTCTGCCAAGTGGATTGGTCTTGCTGACGGGTTGATGCCTAAAGGTTCTTGGGGAGACTCATGGTGACTAGAGTCATCAGAGTAACACAAAGGTTTCAGTATGAAGTCTTGGTGATAGGTGGTATGTCTCACCAATAAGCATACACTCGGAGCTATTGGGGTGATGTGAAATTTTCGGTATGAAGTCTCAGCAATAGCCTAAGTCTTGCTGACAGTGTTCACATTGATATGACTTGAAGACTTCGATATTGCCTCTTAGACATAGTAGTAAGTCTTGCCAACTGTTGGAAATTTTAGAATGACTTGGGAACTTCGGTATGATGTCTCATCGGAGAGCGTTAGTCTCATCGAAGGGAAAACTGATATCTATGTGACCTTTGAACATTGGTATGATGTCTCATCAAATAATGATGGTCTTTTTGAATAGCAATACATGTGAAAGATATCGGTATGATCTCTTGGTGAATAGCGATTGTCTCGCCGATGAGATTGTTGAGGTCGATGTGATCTTGTGAACTCAGTGGAACCTCTTGCCAATAGCAATGACTCTTGGTGACATAGATGGTTGACTCGTGTGGCATCGAGGAGGCACGGTTAGTGTCTCACTGACATGCGAATAAGGTTTGAACACCTTTGACCGAGTGATGACTATCCTACGTGGTGAGTCTACGACCAATCAGAGAAGCCAAATGGGAACTGTTGGAAGTTAGTCTATTGTGGTCGTTCTGTGAGGAAGTTCGATAGACAAGGATGACACAAATATATTTTGTAATTTTAGATGATGTTCGGTTTGATGGATGTTCGATCAATGTTCGATGCGCAGTTGGAAGAATAGTTCGATGTATGATCAGTGTGAATTCAATTATGAAAGATTGTAACTTGAATGTTTTATACAAGGTTGGTCATTGAATCTGCTGTTGTAATTTGACATCAGAAAGATAAGTCTGATCTCTATATGTAATCTCCATTACTATAATACAAAGTGACTTCTCTTGGTGTGGTGGGTTTTTTCTCCCGTAAGGGTTTTCCCACATAAATCTGGTGTTCACAAGTGTATGTTGTATTCTCTGTTTCTATTATTTCTTAGAAAGGTATCTTAATTGGACTGTAATTGAAAATTTAAAAGCACCTCTGCATTCTTCCCTGAGGTTTTGACATTAGGAGAGTTGTTTCCGCACCTTAGCTTTCCTTACACATGTTTCATTTTTATCTTCAAGTTTCAAATGTTTGCCTTTTTTTTCCATCTTATAATTTTTGTAGTGTCATTGGGGGCACTCATGTAGATTATAGTCTCTTTAGATGTTGACATTTATATCTTCGATAAATCTAGATGTATTTACTTTATTTTCCATCTGATTCGAGTAGTGTCATTGTGAGAACTCATGCAAATTCTTGTTATCTTGATCTTGATCATCATTTCTTCTATAGGATGTTCTTCATTTCAGCACCATATCAGTCATCTATTGACAAAAGTCTACAGCTTCGTGCTTCAATGATGTTCTACATGTTCCTCTTTTTTGTTACATTTTTTTTGTTGGAGGCTTTTCAATCCTTCATTTCCCTTTCTCTCTTTTGGAGAGGATTTTCCTCCCATAGTGGTTTTCTTCCTTTTCTCTAGTTGTGAGAGATCTTTTTTTTGCACATGGGTACTTCACTACGGCTTGTTTATCGAGATCCATCATGCATTAGCTAATAATTAATTAGTATTTAATTGATTATTAATCTAATTTATTCTTATGCATTAAGTTAAACTTAAAAGTGCATTTATGATTTTAGGGTTTTGCTCCTATATAGCACTCAACTCTCATTGTAATTATCTCTCAAGCTTTCATATCTTTTAATAGGACTTGGATTCTATAATTATTTTCTTTTTGAGGAATAGAAAATCTTTGTTTTGTAGAGCTCTTGATTAGAAGGTGTTTTGTTCATTGTTTGATCACGTGTCTCATGCTATTCAAAAATCTAACAATATACAAATTAAAGATCACATTTCCACAATCCATACTGATTATTGCTAGATGACTTCTGGATTTGATTATGTAAGAGTTTTTTGCATCAACGTTTCAGATCACACTCAGTGATCCATCATCATGATAGTTGAGAGCTCAAGGAGAAAAATCAACTATCCTTGAGCTCTCAACTATCCTGATGATGGATCATGGAGTGTGATCTGAAACGTTGATGCAAAAAACTCTTACACAATCAAATCCAGAAGTCATCTAGCAATAATCAATATACAAATTATTTTCTCCACAGACTTCTTCCCACATTCCTCTTTGACCCCCAATACTTTGTGAGGGCTCCTCTTTAGTGTGTGCTCTCCTTTGGTCACAAGTAACACACATTGCATCCTTCCTCACATTTTGTAGTTACAATAATCAATTTATGCTACTTCCTACATGAAGTCCCATTTTTTTGATTTGTTTTAGGATTACACAACACCTCATGTTGTCCAAGTGACACGTATCGTCAACACATAATTTCTACTTAAATTTTTGTAGACAATGATATAATTTAATTTGATTCCCTTCACCTATCTTGTCAATTTTGCATCATTGTATGGATGTCGTGTAGGGTTTGATTATACTATGAAATAATTACAACAAATGTGAAGTAACTACAATTCTGTTTTGGTTTAAGTTTCTTTGTTTTAGTAATATATAACCACAAATAGATATATATGTGTCTATATATATGCACACAAATGTACATATATAAATATATATTTGTATAAGTATAAATATATACACACACAAATTCATACATATATATATTTATATGTGCATACATATATATACATACACATATATAATTTTTAAACCATGAACCATGCACTATTCATTGTTTGATCCTATGTCTCGTGTTATTCACAAATATAAGATGGTATCATAGCAAAGATTTAGTGAACCCCTTCTTGATTTATAAGGTTTTTTCTTGAATGAAGGTTAAGGGCTTCAGATCTGAATCCCACTTTTTTCTTGCAAATTCTGGAGGTGGTCAATTTTAGGTGCACTTTGGCACAAAAAGTACCTTACCATTGGATTCAAAGTCATCAAGAAAGTTAAATTTTCCTTTTGTTTCACCTGATTTGGGTACCTGATGCCATATCTTTCAGGGTTTGAAGCAATTCTTTATTTTCTAGATCCACATGGTAGCTAGATTTTTGGTGCACTTTGGCAAGAAAAGGACCTCTCTATTCCATTCATGAGGCCAATTCCACAAATTTTGACTATAAATTTTCCCTATTTCGACGTCGGGAGCATCTAAAGAAAAAATAATTACATAGAGCCCATATGGGCTTTCTACAACACTATGCAAGAAAATCAAAAAAATTGAAAGTCTGCGAAAAATTTAAGTTAGTTGAAAGATTTATTTTTTAAACTTCTTTTTATTAGAAATTTTAAATATATATATATATATAATTCAAAAATAAGTTTTTAGAAATAAAGTTGGGGGCCATTTTAAATGTGGGTGGCCTTTTTTAAGGTACTCATAGGTAATAAATGCCTACAAGTCCCCTTTTATTACCCCTTATGCCTAGTCAATTGGTTGCTACCTGTTGAATTGTTTTAATCTTGTCATAAATTATATGGGTTTGAAAATGTCCTAAATATTTTCCTTTATCCTAAGTCTAGGTTTGATTTATGCCTAAGGTTTTTTATCTTATAAACCTTGTGAACGACCCTCTTTTAAGTCACAAAATGATGTATATGCCTATTAAACTTCTAAACAATGCTTGGCAGGTCCCATTGAATGCATCTTATTGGTTTCCTGCTAGACTGTGTGAATAAAATATTGTGATAAAAAACATGGAGGGATAGTGGGTGAGTGACACCTAGCCACCCTCATGGAGGGCCCGACCACTTTTAAAAGGTATGGATGGTAAAAGGTTATGTAATTAATAGTTATGATGAACTATTGAACTATTGTATGTTGTGAAGTATTTTGTGAAATATTTTGGGTAACTATGGACATCGTTAATCAGTGAGTTACTAAAGTCTTTTTTGAGCATGTGCAAAATGCTTCCACCAAATGTTTTAATGTGGACCATTCATCACTAAAGGATGATAACTCCCATGATCACTAGCCTATTGATTAAACAACACACATGTTGAGGATCTCAGGTTGATTTGGGTCATTGCTCGCTAGCCTGTGACCATAGATCTGAGTCCTATAGATTCCAGAGGGCTAGCAAGCTGCTGAAACGTGGATCCTTTGGTAGCTTGTAAAGCAAGATGGGGCCACAAAGTTGACAAAGAAGTGCACACTTGGTGGAAATAAAGCATGGTGGATGTCAAGTTAGGAGAAAGGAAAAAGTTCTGGTTTGTGCGAGCGAGCAGTAATGGAGAAGTTGATGGTTTTTTTTGAATTGATGGCTTTGTTTATCGTAAAAGCCTATTTTAAAGCTTGTAATTCGTTGCAAAGAAATTGCAAAGGCATTTCCATAAAATTGCAAAGTTGTTGTAGAGTGTTTTGAGTTCCTGGAATCTCCAAAGTAGGTTTTTCAACGATTTAAATCAGTAAGTGAAATTCATATTCCTTGAGCTTGAATTTACCTTGGTTTTCATTCAAACTATTGTATTATCATTTCAATTAGGTTTTGACGTTCATTTGAGCCATTGCATGGTTGAGGATTCTATTAATCTTTGTGTCAAATCTAGACTCTACTCTACTCTACACACTTTTTAAATAAAAATAACTTTCAAAATAAATTTATGAAAAATTTAAGGGCAAGAATGTATTTTTTATTTATAGAATGTGTCCACTTTGAAAATTAGTAAAAAAAAAAATATATTTGTTAAAAAAATAGAAAAAATAGTTAGCCATAAACTACATGGTATTAGCTAATTTTCCACCAAGGAATTTTTTGGAATACTAAAAAAATGTTAACATTTTAGGGGGATTACATAGGATGCTATTTTATATTTTTTTAAAGAAAACATAACTTTGTGTTCTCCCTCGATTTGAACCCCTTAATCTCCGCAGTTTAAAAAATGTTGTTTAGGAAGTAGTTCTAGACCACTATGACTCTTGCACTTGTCAAATATTCAAATTTTGAGCATAAATATCCTCAATCTCATTCAAGATTAATTTCTAATACTTTTAGATGAAATGTAGCCATCTATGACCCCCTTTTGGTCCCTCCTTTCGATGGACATACCCCCTACTTCTATTGAGGTGAAAATTCCTAATCCTCCTATGTCACATGTGATTTCTACTACTTCTTTGTTCCCCTTCTCCATTCATGAGGGTTATATTGGCATGTCTCTTTAAGTTTATATGGTAGCTTCTTTATGGTCTACTTCCATGATTAGGCATTTTTATCATTTTTTCTCACCTATTGGGGCACTAGACAAGGTTTGTGCTCCCCTTCTTATATGGATGGAAATAATGAGCTCTCTTGCAATATTATGCAATGAATGTAAAAAGGTCTTTTGAAACATGTTTCATTATCCCATGTGTAGATTAAAGGTATGTTTCTTAAAAAGTTGGCTATGGAATTGTCTAGCTTCTTTTAGTTTTTTAATATCTTGTGGCTTTGTTGTAGCTATGCTATATATTGGTTTTTTTCACCACTTTTTTGTAAAAGGCTTGAGGATCTTTGAAAAACCCCTCTCATTAATAAAAAAAAATTGATTTCTCTCATATAATATTTTTCTTTCCTAGATTATATCTAAAGTGTCAATGCATAATTAGGAGACATGTTATCAAAATATTATAATTTGAATTTCACAAGCCCTTATGGCTTTAAAAGAGGGTTTGCAAAACCCATGTAAGACCATCAAACACAATTTCTTCCTTTAGGTCTTCATAAACCTGAAAATATATTTTTTACATATAAAACAATGGAGTTTCTCACCTATTAACCATATGGCATGTCCATAAATCTACCCTGAATCTCGGTGGCACCAAGAAACATAATTTTCACAACATAAGAACAAACAAAAAGACAAGAAAATGTAACCTATCCAAAAGGATAGAATGCACAAATGGATCTTCTTGAGATGCACAATAAGGGACAGTCAAAGGAACTTATTAAATTCTTGAGGAAAAAGTAAAAATAATCTTAGTCTCCTCATTACCAACATACACACATACACATAAACACAAAATCACATTAAAGTGTTTCTTTTTTGAAATCAAAACATCCGTGAAAATAAATAATACATGGCATGTTTATCTCCTCTCTCTACATCATAACATGTCTTTATAATTCATCTTGACACATAGGCGTGCTCAATTCCAAACAACATTGTAACTTCATAGAGAAATTTCTCCAAGGGAGGATCCACACCTCTCTCAACCACAATAAATGGGTGGCTCTTAACCCAAATGGGAAGATCTACAACCTACCCAAATAAATTCCAAGATACGAAGAGGCTTTTCACTTGAAAATGAAGAGTACTCATAAAAAGTAGTAAAAATTTTAAAAGCCTCATTTTAACAACAAATAACATCAACATACACTCTAAAGTGACTCAAGTGCCTACCTCTATACCTTAGTAAAATTTGGGAGCCTCTTGATCCAAGCTTCTTAATCTCTCCCCTTCTCTAAATATTTCAATCTCTTTCAACCATTCTCTTCTTCAGGAAAAATTGAAAATAAAAGAGGAAAATTAAAAAATAGAGGATTCAACCATAAGAATTTTTTCAAGAATGGTAAGTAAAAATTGTTGTCTAGATATAATGAGCCTAGAGAAAATATCTAACATTTTCTAAACAAATCAAATTTCTTACCAATCTCATCCATTCTCCTCTAAGACACTTTAAAGGCTCTTTTCTTCTCTAAAACACATATTAGACACTCCAACATTGAACCAAACCATAGATCATCACTTTAAAGATTTAATTTTGAACAAAAAATAAGAAAAATGACATTAAAATAATTATAAATTTCTCACATAAATTTAAATCTAAGATTTAACATTAAGCATAACTTAGGGAGAGATAGAGATGGATAGACAATATTGAATATTCGAAAAGATCAACTTCTAGGAAAAAAATCTCCCAAGAAAATATAGGCCCAAAATTGTCTGTTGAAGGTCCTTCCATTTGATGAAACAATATAAACCGAGACCCACGATAACAAACTCTATAGAAGATATATATTTCTTTGCATGTGTTGTGGCCAGTAGTGTCAATATCTCACTAGGATTCTTAGATACAACTATAGGAGGTGGCATCATAAAGGCATGTAGAGGATAGAGAAAATGAGGGTTTATAAGTAAGATCATTACATCTAAAGAAGAAGATGGTGTAGCTATACATGATAATTCACATCAAATAAGGATTTAACAAACTCTAGAAGATATTTATTGCTCCCCATGTTTGTGCTTAGTGGTGCCAATATCTCACTAGGAGTCTTAGATACAATTGTACAAGTTAACATCATGAAGGCATGTAGAGGATATAGAAAATGAGGATTTATAAGTAACATCATGTTACATCTAAAGATGAAGATTGTGTAGCTATACATGAGAATTCTCATCAAATAAGGATAACAAACTCGAAAAACATATTTATTGCTTCCCATATTTGTGCTTAATGGTGTCACTATCTTACTAGGAGTCCTAGATACAACTATAAAAGGCGACATTATGAATAGATTTAGAGGATAGAGAAAATGAGGGTTTACAAGTAACATCATTACATCTAAATAGGAAAGTGGTTTATATACATTATAATTCTCATCAAAGAAGCATAACAAACTCTAGAAGATATTTTTTGCTTCCCATGTTTGTGCTTAGTGGTGTCAATATCTCAATAGGAGTCCTAGATACAACTATAGAAGGTGATATCATGAAGGTATATAGACGATAGAAAAATGAGGGTATGCATGAGAATTCTCATAAAAGAAGAAAATTAGGTCCTAAATAGTGTTATCAAGAAATAAATAAGAATGGATACATTTGAAGTCTAATAAGAATGCATCTTAGTGAGATGTATCTAGTAAATATGGATGATCATATAGGCTAGAAACATTGGAAGCCTTTGATGAAACTTGGAACAATAATCTCTATAGAAGAACTAGGATGTGGATGAATCTTGGTATGTGTAGAAACTCTCTAACTTGATAGTTAAATTGACTACATCACTCATCCAACAATATTTGAACATAGACTACATGAATATTTTGAAACTTCAAAATTTAAGCTGGTGGTGGAATGACACGATGTGAATAAAAAATTAATAAATAAACATCTTTTCCCTCCAAAAATGGTAGGAAGTACATTTAAGAAGGTGGGGAAATTTCTATCCTCACCCCAATTTCACCAGCTGAAATATTCAGCCAACTACTTGTTTGGGCTGAAAAAGATTCCATTGAATCATGTGGCAGATTTTTTTTTCCCCACAAGACCACCTAATTCCATGAAAATAGGATCCCAAGCCCCCATGGGATCGCAGGGTAAGGGTGGACTTCCCTACAAGAGAAGGATGATGTCGATAGATTCCCCATGTTAAGGGTGTAGGTGGTAGTCATTCTTACTCATCTGGTACTAGTCGTAAAATGACTATGATGGCGTAATGGCGTGGCCCATACTTCACTTTCATTTGCATACATACACCAAATTAACGGGCCAATTGAAGGGTACATCTTTCTACCTATTTTCTATATTGCGTTTGGAATCAAATTAGTTTGATTAAATTGACAGCTCCTACGACTTTATTTCATTCGCATACGACAGGATGTTCTTCTATTGTTGTGAAATTCACATCGACTAAATCCTAATTTGTAGTTTCCTCCTCTCAGACCACATCATTTAAGTCCACGAATATCACGAGGAAGGTTTCCATCAGTGAGTATATCCAATCAAATATGAATACAAATGAAAGTGCGTCTCGATAGAAAATGCTAAAATATGTACACAATTATTAATTTCCACATTTAGATGTATAAATTGGATGCTGAATGTCCAAGTTCAATGATGTGATCTGAGCAGGGGAAACTACAAATTACGATTTAGTCGCTGTGAATTTCACAACAACATCCCGTCGAATCGAAATAAAGTGTATGCGCTGTCAACTTAATCATGCTAATCTGATGAAAGCGCGTCCCGATAGCGAAGGCAATGATTTCGGATGTTCACTATTTGGTACTAAAAAATTAATTGGCAATTTGGCTCCCTAATTTATACCACGAACCACAATGATGTGACAAGTACAACATCTCGACGAAACGAAATTGGCGGTGAATACTTTATAAATGAGCTTCAAATTTCCATAGCTACCATGAATATAGATGAAAGTGTGTCTTAAACGTAAAATTTGTTTGTCGTAAATTCCAACGGTTTAAAGTCACAGTAAATTTTGGAGGAACAAATTTTAGTTTCAATCAGGGGAAGATCAGTTTACTCCTAGTGCACCTGATCATGTACTAAATTTTTGTACTTTAGTCACTACATAATTTTAACTGGTCCAATAAATATTTTCATCTTACACCAATACATATTTGCTAGTGAATGTGTAGTTGACCAAAAAATGTAAACAACTACTGGTACATATCTATTTCTAACAAACTCAAAATAACTCACTTTTACATTTATAACTAAACTTTAATGTTTACAATTAACACTCTATGCAAGTGGCCTAAAAGAACCAAGCCTAAATGGAAACTCCAATATGAAATGATCAACTGTTTCCCATGAAAATTCAAATTTGAAAATCAACCACCACAATTCAATGCATTCATTTTCCACATTTGAATGATTTAATAAGACAGAATTTCCAGAGTCATTTTCATTACAAATTCTCCTTTGTTTTCACTGAATATCCTCTACAAATTCAAATCTTACAAGGACAACCTTTGCACATTCCTTATTAAACGGTGCTTATCCAAGATGGTACACCTAGAATAACTAAATTCATGTTTTCATAAATCAATGTACTGTTTTGTATATGTGTTCTCAGTATCTAAAATATTTTGAGAGATATAAATTATACTATTCTTCGATAGCTATTCAAATCAAAGGGTCCAAATTTAGAAACAACATAATTATCCATTTTTTTATCATATCACAGTTACATCTTTATCACTTGCATCTTATGTTTCATGTTTGTTTGCATTTCAACTTGCACCTCTGGCCTGCATATTGGAAACAACAGCTATGCAGAGTATTAACTAATCTTCAAATTAGAAGGGGAAGTTCACTCTTTTTTCATTTTGCGTAAAAAGTAAAGTAATCTAAATTCCTATCATTTTTACTCAGCTGGTAGAGGCACAAGGTTATAAAACCAAATACATTGTAGCTAAGGTTTTCTCTAGTTTTTGCAAATCTTAACTACAACTAGGCTAAAGCTATGACTATCTTATCTCCTCAAGTAAAATCAGAGTAAAAGGAGTTAGGAGCAATTGGGAATGGTTGACAATAAACTCTATCTCAAGATTTCCAAGGAGGTGAAACACTCTATCCGAGGTGTAGGCTAAAATAAAGGTTATTAAAAACAAACATGAAATGACAAGCTAGTTCTCAAGAATCCCAAGAAGGTGGAACAGTCTATCCAAGGTGTAGGATAAAAATAAGATTACTAGAAATGACATTAAACGATAATCTTTATCTCTAAATTCCCAAGAGGTAAAACACTCTATTTGAGATATAGATTGAAAGAAAGATTACTGAAAAGAAACATGAAATGACAAGCTAGTTCTCAGGATTCTCCGAGGTGTAGGCTTAAAAGAAGAATACTAGAAATGACATTAAATGATAATCATTATATCTAAATTCCCGAGGTGTTGAAACACTCTATCCGAGATGTAGATTGAAAGAAAGATTATTGAAAAAAAACATGAAACGACAAGCTAGTTCTTAGGATTCTTTGAGGTGTAGGTTGAAAAAAAGATTACTAGAAATGGCATTAAATTATAATCTTTATCTCTAAATTCTGAAGGAGGTGAAACACTCTATCTGAGGTGTAGATTGGAAGAAATATTATTGAAACAACATAGTAAATATGGGACAACAAATTGCATGATGAAACAAACACACAATAGATGATCAAACTAGCTTTATATTAAACAAAGTGAACAAATACTTAATTGTAATATTGCAGGCATGCTGGTACAACAATTTGTTATCATGGGAAAAATTTAAAATAAAATGAGCAGGGTGCTCTTATTTATAGAATTTGAAAGGAGTAGGGAACCCTAAAATCTCCTTGAGTTAACATCAGTCTTGCCAACATGCACTAATTATTTCTATTTCTAAACAAAAATAACCTAATAGTTAACAAGAAAAATTACCTCAGTTAACTTGTCTAAAACTAGAACTAATTGAACTTGCCAAATTGTAAGTCTTATTGATATGAGATTCAAATGATAACCAACATTAGTTAACTGAAACCTCGCTAAAAGTTTCACCTCCACTAAAAGATATCCCCAAGGAAGAGATAAACACGCATAAAATCAACAATCTTAACTCAAGAGTGATCTTGAGTTGACTGCTGCCTTTGACTCTATCCTTGGGAAATCACAAAATCTAACCGACTGTCTAATCCAAGCCATCATGAGCAATCATCTCCTCCAGGAAATCATTAACTATATCTTCCTCAGGCACATTGATACTGTGCAAGTTAATGGACTATTTACCCAATGTCTTCTTTCCATTTGTGATCAATCTCAAACATTCTTTGACCTCCTTAGCTGCCTTGTCAAAACTTGTTGACATCATAGAGCTTACAAAGGCAACGTCCTTTGTTTTCACTGAATATCCTCTACAATATGAAATGATCAACTGTTTCCCATGAAAATTCAAATTTTAAAATCAACCACCACAATTAAATGCATTCATTTTTCACATTTCAATGATTTAATAAGAGGGAATTTCCAGAGTCATTTTCATTACAAATTCTCCTTTGTTTTCACTAAATATCCTCTACAAATTCAGAGCCTACAAAGGCAACCTTTGCACATTCCTTATTAAACGGTGCTTATCCAAGATGGTACACCTTGAATAACTAAATTCATGTTACCATAAATCAATATACTATTTTATATATGTGTTCTTAATATCTAAAATATTTTAAGGGATACAAATTACACTATTCTTAGTTAGGTATTCAAAATCAAAGACTCCAAATTTAGAAACAACATAATTATCCATTTTTTAATCATATCACAATTACATCTTTATCACCTGCATCTTATGTTTCATGTTTGTTGGCGTTTCAATTTGCACCTCTAGACTGCATATTGGAAATAGACGGCTATGCACAATATTAACTACTCTTCGAATTAGGAGGGGAAGCTCACTATTTTTCTGTTTTGCATAAAAAGTAAAGTAATCTAAATTCCTATATTTTTTACTCAGCTGGTAGAGGCACAAGGTTATAAAACCAAATACATTGCAACTAAGGTTGTCTTTGGTTTCTGCAAATCTTAACTACAACTAGGCTAAAGCTATGACTATCTTATCTCCTCAAGTAAAATAAGAGTAAAAGGAGTTAGGAGCAACTGGGAATGGTTGACGATAAACTCTATCTCAGGATTTCCAAGGAGGCGAAACACTCTATCTGAGGTGTAGGCTGAACTAAAGGTTATTGAAAAAAAACATGAAACAACAAGCTAGTTCTCAAGATTCTCAAGAAGGTGCAACACTCTATCTGAGGTGTAGGTTGAAAAGAAGATTACTAGAAATGGAATTAAACGGTGATATTTATGTCAAAATTCCCAAGAGGTAAAACACTCTATTTGAGATATAGATTGAAAGAAAGATTATTGCAAAGAAACATGAAATGACAAGCTAGTTCTTAGGATTCTCCGAGGTGTAGGCTTAAAGAGGATTACTAGAAATGACATTAAATAATAATCTTTATCTCTAAATTCCCAAGGACTTGAAACACTCTATCCGAGATGTAGATTGAAAGTAAGATTATTGAAAACAAACATGAAATGACAAGCTAGTTCTCAGGATTCTTCGAGGTGTAGATTGAAAAAAAGATTACTAGAAATGACATTAAAGGATAATTTTTATCTCTGAATTCCCAAGGAGGTGAAACACTCTATCCGAAGTGTATATTGAAAGAAAGATTATTGAAAAAACAATAGTAAATCTGGGACAACAAATTCTATGATGAAACAAACACACAATAAATGATCAAACTAGCTTTATATTAAACAACGTGAAAAAATATTGAATTGCAATATTGCAGGCAACGTGGCACAACAATTTGTTATCACAAGAAAAATTTAAAATAAAATCAGCAGGGTGCTCTTATTTATAGAATCTCAAAGGAGTAGGAAACCCTAAAATCTCCTTGAGTTAACATCATTCTTGCCAACATGCAAAAATTATTTCTATTTCTAAACAAAGGTAACCTAATAGTTAACTAGAAAAGTTACCTTAGTTAACTTGTCTAAAACTAGAACTAATTGAACTTTCCAAATTGTAAGTCTTATAGATATGAGAGTCAATTGATAACCAACATTAGTTAACTGAAACCTCACTAAAAGTTTCACCTCCACCAAAATATATCCCCAAGAGATAAGCATGCATGAAATCAACAATTTGAACTCAAGAGTGATCATGAGTTGACTGCTGCCTTTGACTCTATCCTTGGGAAATCACAAAATCTAACTGACTATCTACTCCAAGCCATCATGAGCAATCATCTCCTCCAGGAAATTGTTAACTACATATTCCTCAGGCACTTTGATACTGTCCAAGTTAATGGACTATTTACCCAATGTCTTCTTTCCATTTGTGATCAATCTCAAACATTCTTTGACCTCCTCAATTGCCTTGTCAAAACTTGTTGACATCACAAATCTTACAAAGGAAACCTGCTTTGTTTTCACTAAATATCCTCTACAATATGAAATGATCAAATGTTTCTCGTTAAAATAAAAATTTGAAAATCAACCACCACAATTCAATGCATTCATTTTCCACATTTCAATGATTTAATAAGAGAAAAAATTTAGAGTCATTTTCATTACAAATTCTCCTTTGTTTTTACTCAATATCCTCTAAAAATTCAATGCTGACAAAGGCAACATTTGCACATTCCTTATTAAATGGTGCTTATGCAAGATGGTACACCTTAAATAAATAAATTCATGTTTCTATAGATCAATATACTATTTTATATATGTGTTCTCAGTATCTAAAATATTTTGAGGGATATAAATTATACTATACTGAGTTAGCCATTCAAAATGAAAGGCTACAAATTTAGAAACAACATAATTATCCATTTTTTAATCATATCACAGTTACATCTTTATCACCTGCATCTTATGTTTCATTTTTGTTGGCATTTCAATTTGCACCTCTAGACACCATATTGGAAATAGACAGCTATGCACAGTATTAACTACTCTTCGAATTAGGAGGGGAAGCTCACTATTTTTCTGTTTTGCGTAAAAAGTAAAGTAATCTAAATTCCTATATTTTTTACTCAGCTAGTAGAGGCACAAGGTTATAAAACCAAATACATTGCAACTAAGGTTGTCTTTGGTTTCTGCAAATCTTAACTACAACTAGGCTAAAGCTATGACTATCTTATCTCCTCAAGTAAAATAAGAGTAAAAGGAGTTAGGAGCAACTGGGAATGGTTGACGATAAACTCTATCTCAGGATTTCCAAGAAGGCGAAACACTCTATTTGAGGTGTAGGCTGAAATAAAGGTTATTGAAAAAAAACATGAAACAACAAGCTAGTTCTCAAGATTCTCAAGAAGGTGCAACACTCTATCTGAGGTGTAGGTTGAGAAGAAGATTACTAGAAATGAAATTAAACGGTGATATTTATCTCAAAATTCCCAAGAGGTAAAACACTCTATTTGAGATATAGATTGAAATAAAGATTATTGCAAAGAAACATGAAATGACAAGCTAGTTCTTAGGATTCTCTGAGGTGTAGGCTTGAAGAAGATTACTAGAAATGACATTAAATAATAATCTTTATCTCTAAATTCCCAAGGAGTCAAAACACTCTATCTGAGATGTAGATTGAAAGAAAGATTATTGAAAACAAACATGAAATGACAAGCTAGTTCTCAGGATTGTTCGAGGTGTAGGTTGAAAAAAAGATTACTAGAAATGACATTAAACGATAATCTTTATCTCTGAATTCCCAAGGAGGTGAAACACTCTATTTGAAGTGTATATTGAAAGAAAGATTATTGAAAAACAATAGTAAATCCGGGACAACAAATTCTATGACGAAACAAACACACAATAAATGATCAAACTAGCTTTATATTAAACAATGTGAAAAAATATTGAATTGCAATATTGCAGGCAACGTGGCAAAACAATTTATTATCACAAGAAAAATTTAAAATAAAATCAGCAGGGTGCTCTTATTTATAGAATCTCAAAGAAGTGGGGAACCCTAAAATCTCCTTGAGTTAACATTAGTCTTGCCAACATGCAAACATTATTTCTATTTCTAAAAAAAAGTATCCTAATAGTTAACTAGAAAAATTACCTCAGTTAACTAGTCTAAAACTAGAACTAATTGAACTTTCCAAATTGTAAGTCTTATAGATATGAGAGTCAATTGATAACCAACATTAGTTAACTAAAACCTCACTAAAAGTTTCACCTCCACCAAAATATATCCCCAAGAGATAAGCATGCATGAAATCAATAGTTCAAACTCAAGAGTGATCTTGAGTTGACTACTGCCTTTGACTCTGTCCTTGGGAAATCACAAAATTTAACTGACTATCTACTCCAAGCCATCATGAGCAATCATCTCCTCCAGGAAATCATTAACTACATATTCCTCAGGCTCTTTGATACTATCCAAGTTAATGGACTATTTACCCAATGTCTTCTTTCCATTTGTGATCAATCTCAAACATTCTTTGACCTCCTCAATTGCCTTGTCAAAACTTGTTGACATCACAAATCTTACAAAGGAAACCTGCTTTGTTTTCACTAAATATCCTCTACAATATGAAATGATCAACTGTTTCCCATTAAAATAAAAATTTGAAAATCAACCACCACAATTCAATGCATTCATTTTCCACATTTGAATGATTTAATAAGAGAAAATTTCTAGAGTCATTTTCATTACAAATTCTCCTTTGTTTTTACTCAATATCCTCTAAAAATTCAATTTTGACAAAGGAAACATTTGCACATTCCTTATTAAACGGTGCTTATGCAAGATGGTACACCTTAAATAAATAAATTCATGTTTCCATAAATCAATATACTATTTTATATATGTGTTCTCAGTATCTAAAATGTTTTGAGGGATATAAATTATACTATTCTTAGTTAGCCATTCAAAATGAAAGGCTCCAAAATTAGAAACAACATAAATATCCATTCTTTAATCATACAACAGTTACATCTTTATCACCTGCATCTTATGTTTCATGTTTGTTGGCGTTTCAATTTGCACCTCTGGACTGCATATTGGAAATAGACAGTTATGCACAGTATTAACTACTCTTCGAATTAGGAGGGGAAGCTCACTATTTTTCTATTTTGCGTAAAAAGTAAAGCAATCTAAATTCCTATATTTTTTACTCAGCTGGTAGAGGCACAAGGTTATAAAACCAAATACATTGCAACTAAGGTTGTTTTTGGTTTTTGCAAATCTTAACTACAACTAGGCTAAAGCTATGACTATCTTATCTCCTCAAGTAAAATAAGAGTAAAAGGAGTTAGGAGCAACTGGGAATGGTTGACGATAAACTCTATCTTAGGATTTCCAAGGAGGAAAAACACTCTATCTGAGGTGTAGGCTGAAATAAAGGTTATTGAAAAAAAACATGAAACAAAAAGCTAGTTCTCAAGATTCTCAAGAAGGTGCAACACTCTATCTGAGGTGTAGGTTGAAAAGAAGATTACTAGAAATGAAATTAAATGATGATATTTATGTCAAAATTCCCAAGAGGTAAAACACTAAATTTGAGATATAGATTGAAAGGAAGATTATTGAAAAGAAACATGAAATGACAAGCTAGTTCTTAGGATTCTCCGAGGTGTAGGCTTAAAAGAAGATTACTAGAAATGACATTAAACAATAATATTTACCTCCAAATTCCCAAGGAGTTGAAACACTCTATCCAAGATGTAGATTGAAAGAAAGATTATTGAAAACAAACATGAAATGACAAGCTAGTTCTTAGGATTCTTTGAGGTGTAGGTTGAAAAAAAAGATTACTAGAAATGACATTAAACAATAATCTTTATCTCTGAATTCCCAAGGAGGTGAAACACTCTATCTGAAGTGTATATTGAAATAAAGATTATTGAAAAAGCAATAGTAAATTTGGGATAACAAATTCTATGATGAAACAAACACACAATAGATGATCAAACTAGCTTTACATTAAACAATGTGAAAAATATTGAATTGCAATATTGCAGGCAAGGTGGCACAACAATTTTTTATCACGAGAAAAATTTAAAATAAAATGAGTAGGGTGCTCTTATTTCTAGAATCTCAAAGGAGTAGGGAACCCTAAAATCTCCTTGAGTTAACATTAGTTTTGCCAACATGCAAAAATTATTTCTATTTCTAAACAAAGGTAACCTAATAGTTAACTAGAAAATTACCTCAGTTAACTTGTCTAAAACTAGAACTAATTGAACTTTCCAAATTGGAAGTCTTATTGATATGAGATTCAATTGATAACCAACATTAGTTAACTGAAACCTCTCTAAAAGTTTCACCTCCACCAAAAGATATCGCCAAGAGATAAGCATGCATGAAATCAGCAATCTGAACTGAAGAGTGATCTTGAGTTGATTGCTGCCTTTGACTCTATCCTTGGGAAATCACAAAATCTAACTGACTATCTGCTCCAAGCCACCATGAGCAATCATCTCCTCTAGGAAATCGTTAACTACATATTCCTCAGGAACTTTGATACTGTCCAAGTTAATGGACTATTTACCCAATGTCTTCTTTCCATTTGTGATCAATCTCAAACATTCTTTGACCTCCTCAGTTGCCCTGTCAGAACTTGTTGACATCACAGAGCTTCCAAAGGAAACCTCCATTGTTTTCACTAAATATCCTCTACAATATGAAATGATCAACTGTTTCCCATTAAAATTAAAATTTGAAAATCAACCACCACAATTCAATGCATTCATTTTCCACATTTGAATGATTTAATAAGAGAAAATTTCTAGAGTCATTTTCATTACAAATTCTCCTTTGTTTTCACTCAATATCCTCTAAAAATTCTATGCCGACAAAGGCAACCTTTGCACATTCCTTATTAAACGGTGCTTATCCAAGATGGTACACCTTAAATAAATAAATTCATGTTTCCATAAATCAATATACTATTTTATAAATGTGTTCTCAATATCTAAAATATTTTGAGGGATATAAATTATACTATTCTTAGTTAGCTATTCAAAATCAAAGGCTCCAAATTTAGAAACAACATAATTATCCATTTTTTAATCATATCATAGTTACATCTTTATCACCTGCATCTTATGTTTCATGTTTTTTGGCATTTCAATTTTCACCTCTGGACTCCATATTGGAAATAGACAGTTATGCACAGTATTGACTACTCTTCGATGGACAGTTGGAAGAATAGTTTGATGTATGATCAGTGTGAATTCAATTATGAAAGATTATAACTTGAATATTTTGTACAAGGTTGGTCATTGAATCTGCTGCTGTAATTTGACATTAGAAAGATAAGTCTGATCCTTGTATGTAATCTCCATTACTGTAATACAAAGTGACTTCTCTTGGTGTGGTGGGTTTTTTCTCCCATAAGGGTTTTCCCACGTAAATCTGGTGTTCACGAGTGTATGTTGTATTCTCTATTTCTATTCTTTCTTAGAAGTGTATCTTAATTGGACTGTAGTTGAAAATTTAGAAGCACCTCTGCATTCTTCCCTGAGGATTTGACATTAGGAGAGTTGTTTCTGCACCTTAGCTTTCCTTACACATGTTTCATTTTTATCTTCAAGTTTCAAATGTTTTCCCTTTTTTTCCATCTTATAATTTTAGTAGTGTCATTGGGGGCACTCATGTAGATTATAGTCTCTTTGGATGTTGACATATATATCTTCGATAAATCTAGATGTATTTCCTTTATTTTCCATCTGATTCAAGTAGTGTCATTGTAAGAACTCATGTAGATTCTTGTTATCTTGATCCTGATCATCATTTGTTCTATAGGAGGTTCTTCATTTCAGCACCATATCAGTCATCTTTTGAAAAAAGTCTACAGCTTCGTGCTTCAATGATGTTCTACATGTTCCTCTTTTTTGTTACATTTTTTTTGTTAGAGGCTTTTCAATCCTTCATTTTCCTTTCTCTCTTTTGGAGAGGATTTTCCTCCCATTGTGGTTTTCTTCCTTTTCTCTAGTTGTGAGAGATATTTTGTTTGCACATGGGTACTTCACTAGGGCTTTTCTATCGAGATCCATCATGCATTAGCTAATAATTAATTAGTATTTAATTGATTATTAATCTAATTTATTCTTATGCATTAAGTTAAACTTAAAAGTGCATTTATGATTTTAGGGTTTTGCTCCTCTATAGCACTCAACTCTTATTGTAATTATCTCTCAAGCTTTCATATCTTTTAATAGGACTTGCATTCTGTAATTATTTTCTTTTTGAGGAATAGAAAATCTTTGTTTTGTAGAGATATTGATTAGAAGGTGTTTTGTCCAATGTTGGATCACGTGTCTCATGCTATTCAAAAATCTAACAATATACAAATTAAAGATATCACATTTCCACAATCCATACTGATTATTGCTAGATGACTTCTGGATTTGATTGTGTAAGAGTTTTTTGCATCAACGTTTCAGATCACACTCAGTGATCCATCATCAGGATAGTTGAGAGCTGAAGGAGAAAAATCAACTATCCTTGAGCTCTCAACTATCCTAATGATGGATCACGGAGTGTGATCTGAAACGTTGATGCAAAAAACTCTTCCACAATCAAATCCAGAAGTCATCTAGCAATAATCAATATACAAATTATTTTCTCCACAGAATTCTTCCCACATTCCTCTTCGACCCCCGATACTTTGTGAGGGCTCCTCTTTAGTGTGTGCTCTCCTTTTGTCACAGGTAACACACATTGCATCCTTCCTCACATTTTGTAGTTACAATAATTGGTTTATGCTACTTCCTACATGAAGTTCCAATTTTTTTATTTGTTTTAGGATTACACAACACATCATGTTGTCCAAGTGACACGTATCATCAACCCATATTTTCTACTTAAATTTTTGTAGACAGTGATATAATTTAATTTGATTCCCTTCACCTATCTTGTCAATTTTGCATCATTGTATGGATGTCGTGTAGGGTTTGATTATACTATGAAATAATTACAACAAATGTGAAGTAACTACAATTCTATTTTGGTTTAAGTTTCTTTGTTTTAGTAATATACAACCACACATAGATATATATGTGTCTATATATATGCACACAAATGTACAAATATACATATATATTTGTATATGTATAAATATATACACACATAAATTCATACATATGTATATTTATATGTAGATACATATATATACATACACATATATAATTTTTAAAGCATGAACTATGCACTATTCATTATTTGAGCCTATGTCTCATGTTATTCACAAATCTAAGATGGTATCATAGGAAAGATTTAGTGAACCCCTTCTTGATTTATGAGGTTTTTTCTTGAACGAAGGTTAAGGGCTTCAGATCTGCATCCCAATTTTTTCTTGCAAATTTTGGAGGTGGTCATTTTTAGGTGCACTTTGGCACAAAAAGTACCTTACCATTGGATTCAAAGTCATCAAGAAAGTTAAATTTTCCATTTGTTTCATCTGATTTGGGTTCCTGATGCCATATCTTTGGGGGTTTGAAGCAATTCTTTATTTTCCAGATCCAGATGGTAGCTAGATTTTTGGTGCACTTTGGCAAGAAAATGACCTCTCTATTCCATTCATGAGGCCAATTCCACAAATTTTGACTATAAATTTTCCCTATTTCGACGTCGGGAGCATATAAAGAAAAAATAATTACATAGAGCCTATATGGGCTTTCTACGACACTATGTAGGAAAATCAAAAAAATTGAAAGTCTGCGAAAAAAAGTTAGTTGAAAGATTTATTTTTTAAACTTCTTTTTATTAGAAATTTTAAATATATATATATATATATATAATTCAAAAAGTAGTTTTTAGAAATAAAGTTGGGGGCCATTTTTTATGTGGGTGGCCTTTTTTAAGGTACTCATAGGTAATAAATGCCTACAAGCCCCCTTTTATTACCCCTTATGCCTAGTCAATTGGTCGCTACCTGTTGAATTGTTTTAATCTTGTCATAAATTATATGGGTTTGAAAATGTCCTAAATATTTTCCTTTATCCTAAGTCTAGGTTTAATTTATGCCTAAGGTTTTTTATCTTATAAACCTTATGAACGACCCTCTTTTAAGTCACAAAACAATGTACATATATGCCTATTAAACTTCTAAACAATGCTTGGCAGGTCCCACTGAATGCATCTTATTGGTTTCCTGCTAGCTTGTGTGAATAAAATATTGTGATAAAAAAACATGGAGGGATAGTGGGTGAGTGACACCTAGCCACCCTCATGGAGTGTCCAACCACTTTTCAAAGGTACGGATGCTAAAAGGTTATGAAATTAATAGTTATGATGAACTATTGAACTATTGAATGTTGTGAAGTATTTTGTGAAATATTTTGGGTAACTATGGACTTCGTTAATGAGTGAGTTACTAAAGGATTTTTTGAGCATGTGCAAAATGCTTCCACCAAATGTTTTAATGTGGACCATTCATCACTAAAGGATGATAACTCACATGATCACTAGCCTATTGATTAAACAACACATATGTTGAGGATTCTTAGGTTAATTTGGGTCGCTGCTCGCTAGCCTGTGACCATAGATTTGAGTCCTACAGATTCTAGAGGGCTAGCGAGCTGCTGAAACATGGATCCTTTGGCAGCTTGTGAATCACGATGGGGCCACAAAGTTGACAAAGAAGTGTACACTTGGTGGAAATAAAGCATGGTGGATGTCAAGTCAGGAGAAAGGAAAAAGTTCAAACTTTATTGACTCCATTTGAGCCACACACTAATCCACATCGAAATGAGATTGATGAGAATATGTATCTTTATATTTGAATTAATATAGATAGCTTCCTATTCACCAAAAAAACGTTACCAAAAAGGACATCATTGAGTCATTCTAGTTTGTGCAAGCGAGTAGTAATGAAAAAGTTGATGGTTTTTTTTCGAATTGATGGCTTTGTTTGTTGTAAAAGCCCATTTTAAAGCTTGTAATTGGTTACAAAGAAATCGCAAAGGCATTTCCATAAAATTGCAAAGTTGTTGTAGAGTTTTTTGAGTTCTTGGCATCTCCAAAGTAGGCTTTTCTATGATTTAAATCAGTAAGTGAAATTCAGATTCATTGAGCTTGAATTTACCCTGGTTTTCATTCAAACTATTGTATTATCATTTCAATTAGGTTTTAGGTTTTCTTTTAGGTTTTGACATTCATTTGAGCCATTGTATGGTTGAGGATTCTATTAATCTTTGTGTCAAATCTAGACTCTACTCTACTCTACACACTTTTTAAATAAAAATAACTTTCAAAATAAATTTACGAAAAATTTAGGGGCAAGAATGTATTTTTTATTTATAGAATGTGTCCACTTTGAAAATTAGTAAAAAAATTATATATTTGTTAAAAAAATAAAAAAAATAGTTAGCCATAAACTACATGGTATTAGCTAATTTTCCACCAAGGAATTTTTTGGAATACTAAAAAAATGTTAACATTTTAGGGGGATTACATAGGATGATATTTTATATTTTTTTGAAGAAAAGATAACTTTCTGTTCTCCCTCGATTTGAACCCCTTAATCTCCATAGTTTAAAAAATGTAGTTTAAGAAGTAGTACTAGACCACTATGACTCTTGCTCTTGTCAAATATTCAAATTTTGAGCATAAATATCCTCAATCTCATCCAAGATTAATTTCTACTACTTTTAGATGAAATGTAGCCATCTATGATCCCCTTTTGGTCCCTCCTTTCAATGGACATACCCCCTACTTCTATTGAGGTGAAAATTCCTAATCCTCCTATGTCACATGTGATTTCTACTACTTCTTTGTTCCCCTTCTCCATTCATGAGGGTTATTTTGGCATGTCTCTTTAAGTTTATATGGTAGCTTCTTTATGGTCTACTTCCATGATTAGGCATTTTTATCATTTTTTCTCACCTATTGGGGCCCTAGACAAGGTTTGTGCTCCCCTTCTTATATGGATGGAAATAATGAGCTCTCTTGCAATATTATGCAATGAATGTAAAAAGGTCTTTTGAAACATGTTTCATTATCCCATGTGTAGATTAAAGGTATGTTTCTTAAAAAGTTGGCTATGGAATTGTCTAGCTTCTTTTAGTTTTTTAATATCTTGTGGCTTTGTTGGAGCTATGCTATATATTGGTTTTTTTCACCACTTTTTTGTAAAAGGCTTAAGGATCTTTGAAAAACCCCTCTCATTAATAAAAAAAAATTAATTTCTCTCATATAATATTTCTCTTTCCTAGATTATATCTAAAGTGTCAATGCATAATTAGGAGACATGTTATCAAAATATTATAATTTGAATTTCACAAGCCCTTATGGCTTTAAAAGAGGGCTTGCAAAACCCATGTAAGACCATCAAACACAATTTCTTCCTTTAGGTCTTCATAAACCTAAAAATATATTTTTTACATATAAAACAATGGAGTTTCTCACCTATTCACCAAATGGCATGGCCATAAATCTACCCTGAATCTCGGTGGCACCAAGAAACATAATTTTCACAACATAAGAACAAACAAAAAGACAAGAAAATGTAACCTATCCAAAAGGATAGAATGCACAAATGGATCTTCTTGAGATGCATAATAAGGGACAGTCAAAGGAACTCATTAAATTCTTGAGGAAGAAGTAAAAATAATCTTAGTCTCCTCATTACCAACATACACACATACACATAAACACAAAATCACATTAAAGTGTTTCTTTTTTGAAATCAAAACATCTGTGAAAATAAATAATACATGGCATGTTTATCTCCTCTCTCTACATCATAACATGTCTTTATAATTCATCTTGACACATAGGCATGGTCAATTCCAAACTACATTGTAAGTTCATAGAGAAATTTCTCCAAGGGAGGATCCACACCTCTCAACCCCAATAAATGGGTGGCTCTTAACCCAAATGGGAAGATCTACAACCTACCCAAATAAATTCCAAGATACAAAGAGGCTTTTCACTTGAAAATGAAGAGTACTCATAAAAAGTAGTAAAAATTTTAAAAGCCTCATTTTAACAACAAATAACATCAACATACACTCAAAAGTGACTCAAGTGCCTACCTCTATACCTTAGTAAAATTTGGGAGCCTCTTGATCCAAGCTTCTTAATCTCTCCCCTTCTCTAAATATTTCAATCTCTTTCAACCATTCTCTTCTTCAAGAAAAATTGAAAATAAAAGAGGAAAATTAAAAAATAGAGGATTCAACCATAAGAATTTTTTCAAGAATGGTAAGTAAAAATTGTTGTCTAGATATAATGAGCCTAGAGAAAATATCTAACATTTTCTAAACAAATCAAATTGCTTACCAATCTCATCCATTCTCCTCTAAGACACTTTAAAGGCTCTTTTCTTCTCTAAAACACATATTAGACACTCCAACATTGAACCAAACCATAGATCATCACTTTAAAGATTTAATTTTGTACAAAAAATAAGAAAAATGACATTAAAATAATTATAAATTTCTCACATAAATTTAAATCTAAGATTTAACATTAAGCATAACTTAGGGAGAGATAGAGATGGATAGACAATATTGAATATTCGAAAAGATCGACTTCTAGGAAAAAAATCTCCCAAGAAAATATAGGCCCAAAATTGTCTGTTGAAGGTCCTTCCATTTGATGAAACAATATAAACCGAGACCCACGATAACAAACTCTATAGAAGATATATATTTCTTTGCATGTGTTGTGGCCAGTAGTGTCAATATCTCACTAGGATTCCTAGATACAACTATAGGAGGTGACATCATAAAGGCATGTAGAGGATAGAGAAAATGAGGGTTTATAAGTAAGATCATTACATCTAAAGAAGAAGATGGTGTAGCTATACACGATAATTCACATCAAATAAGGATTTAACAAACTCTAGAAGATATTTATTGCTCCCCGTGTTTGTGCTTAGTGGTGTCAATATCTCACTAGGAGTCTTAGATACAATTGTACAAGTTAACATCATGAAGGCATGTAGAGGATATAGAAAATGAGGATTTATAAGTAACATCATGTTACATCTAAAGATAAAGATTGTGTAGCTATACATGAGAATTCTCATCAAATAAGGATAACAAACTCGAAAAACATATTTATTGCTTCCCATATTTGTGCTTAATGGTGTCACTATCTTACTAGGAGTCCTAGATACAACTATAAAAGGTGACATTATGAATACATGTAGAGGATAGAGAAAATGAGGGTTTACAAGTAACATCATTACATCTAAATAGGAAAGTGGTGTATATACATTAGAATTCTCATCAAAGAAGCATACCAAACTCTAGAAGATATTTTTGCTTCCCATGTTTGTGCTTAGTGGTGTCAATATCTCAATAGGAGTCCTAGATACAACTATAGAAGGTGATATCATGAAGGTACATAGAGGATAGAAAAAATGAGGGTATGCATGAGAATTCTCATAAAAGAAGAAAATTAGGTCCTAAATAGTGTTATCAAGAAATAAATAAGAATGGATACATTTGAAGTCTAATAAGAATGCATCTTAGTGAGATGTATCTAGTAAATATGGATGATCATATAGGCTAGAAACATTGGAAGCCTTTGATGAAACTTGGAACAATAATCTCTATAGAAGAACTAGGATGTGGATGAATCTTGGTATGTGTAGAGCCTCTCTATCTTGATAGTTAAATTGACTACATCACTCATCCAACAATATTTGAACATAGACTACATGAATATTTTGAAACTTCAAAATTTAAGCTGGTGGTGGAATGACATGATGTGAATAAAAAATTAATAAATAAACATCTTTTCCCTCCAAAAATGGTAGGAAGTACATTTAAGAAGGTGGGGCAATTTCTATCCTCACCCCAATTTTACCAGCTGAAATATTCAACCAACTGCTTGTTTGGGCTGAAAAAGAGTCCATTTAATTGGTGGTGAATACTTTATAAATGAGCTTCAAATTTCCATAGCTACCATGAATATAGATGAAAGTGGGTCTTAAACGTAAAATTTGTTTGCCGTAAATTCCAACGGTTTAAAATCGCAGTAAATTTTGGAGGAACAAATTTTATTTTCAATCAGGGGGAGATCAGTTTACTCCTAGTGCACCTGATCATGTACTAAATTTTTGTACTTTAGTCACTACATAATTTTAACTGGTCCAATAAATATTTGCATCTTACACCAGTACATAGTTGCTAGTGAATGTGCAGTTCAACAAAAAAATTTAAACAACTACTGGTACATATCTATTTCTAACAAACTCAAAATAACTCACTTTTACATTTATAACTAAACTTTAATGTTTACAATTAACACTCTATGCAAGTGGCCTAAAAGAACCAAACATAAATGGCAACTCCAATATGAAATGATCAACTGTTTCCCATGAAAATTCAAATTTTAAAATCAGCCACCACAATTCAATGCATTCATTTTCCACATTTGAATGATTTAATAAGAGGGGATTTCTAGAGTAATTTTCATTACAAATTCTCCTTTATTTTCACTGAATATCCTCTACAAATTCAAAGCTTACAAGGACAACCTTTGCACATTCCTTATTAAACGGCGCTTATCCAAGATGGTACACCTAGAATAACTAAATTCATGTTTTCATAAATCAATATACTGTTTTGTATATGTGTTGTCAGTATCTAAAATATTTTGAGAGATACAAATTATACTATTCTTTGATAGCTATTCAAAATCAAAGGGTCCAAATTTAGAAACAATATAATTATCCATTTTTTAATCATATCACAGTTACATCTTTATCACTTGCATCTTATGTTTCATGTTTGTTGGCATTTCAACTTGCACCTCTGGCCTGCATATTGGAAACCTACAGCTATGCATAGTATTAACTACTTTTCAAATTAGAAGGGGAAGTTCACTCTTTCTTCGTTTTGCGTAAAAAGTAAAGTAATTTAAATTCCTATCATTTTTACTCAGCTGGTAGAGGCACAAGGTTATAAAACCAAATACATTGTAGCTAATGTTTTCTCTGGTTTCTGCAAATCTTAACTACAACTAGGCTAAAGCTATGACTATCTTACTTCCTCAAGTAAAATCAGAGTAAAAGGAGTTAGGAGCAATTGGGAATGGTTGACAATCAACTCTATCTTAGGATTTTAGTTCTCAAGAATCCCAAGAAGGTGGTACAGTCTATCCGAGGTGTAGGCTAAAAATAAGATTACTAGAAATTACATTAAATGATAATCTTTATCTCTAAATTCCCAAGAGGTAAAACACTATATTTGAGATATAGATTGAAAGAAAGATTATTGAAAAGAAACATGAAATGACAAGCTAGTTCTCAGGATTCTCCAAGATGTAGGCTTAAAAGAAGATTACTAGAAATAACGTTAAATGATAATCTTTATCTCTAAATTCTCGAGGAGTTGAAACACTATATCTGAGATGTAGATTGAAAGAAATATTATTGAAAAAAACCATGAAACGACAAGCTAGTTCTCAGGATTCTTCGAGGTGTAGGTTAAAAAAAAGATTACTAGAAATGGCATTAAATTATAATCTTTATCTCTAAATTCTGAAGGAGGTGAAACACTCTATCTGAGGTGTACATTGGAAGAAATATTATTGAAACAACATAGTAAATATGGGAAAAAAAATTGCATGATGAAAAAAACACACAATAGATGATCAAAGTAGCTTTATATTAAACAAAGTGAACAAATACTGAATTGCAATATTGCAGGCAAGGTGGTACAACAATTTGTTATTACGAGAAAATTTTAAAATAAAATGATCAGGGTGCTCTTATTTATATAATCTCAAAGGAGTAGGGAACCCTAAAATCTCCTTGAGTTAACATCAGTCTTGCCAACATGCAAAAATTATTTCTATTTCTAAACAAAGATAACCTAACAGTTAACTAGAAAAATTACCTCAGTTAACTTGTCTAAAACTAGAACTAATTGAACTTGCCAAATTCTAAGTCTTATTGATATGAGATTACACTGATAACCAACATCAGTTAACTAAAACCTGACTAAAAGTTTCACCTCCACTAAAAGATATCCCCAAGGAAGAGATAAACACGCATAAAATCAACAATCTTAACTCAAGAGTGATCTTGAGTTGACTACTGCCTTTGACTCTATCCTTGGGAAATCACAAAATCTAACCGACTGTCTAATCCAAGCCATCATGAGCAATCATCTCCTCCAGGAAATCATTAACTATATCTTCCTCAGGTACTTTGATACTGTCCAAGTTAATGAACTATTTACCCAATGTATTCTTTCCATTTGTGATCAATCTCAAACATTCTTTGACCTCCTCAGCTGCCTTGTCAAAACTTGTTGACATCATAGAGATTACAAAGGCAACGTCCTTTATTTTCATTGAATATCCTCTACAATATGAAATGATCAACTGTTTCCCATGAAAATTCAAATTTTAAAATCAACCACCACAATTAAATGCATTCATTTTTCACATTTGAATGATTTAATAAGAGGGAATTTCCAAAGTCATTTTCATTACAAATTCTCCTTTGTTTTCACTAAATATCCTCTACAAATTCAAAGCTTACAAAGGCAACCTTTGCACACTCCTTATTAAATGGTGCTTATCCAAGATGGTACACCTTGAATAACTAAATTCATGTTACCATAAATAAATATACTATTTTATATATGTGTTCTCAATATCTAAAAATATTTTGAGGGATACAAATTATACTATTCTTAGTTAGCTATTCAAAATCAAAGGCTCCAAATTTAGAAACAACATAATTATCAATTTTTTAATCATATCACAGTTACATCTTTATCACCTACATCTTATGTTTCATGTTTGTTGGCATTTCAATTTGCACCTCTGGACTGCATATTGGAAATAGACAGCTATGCACAGTATTAACTACTCTTTGAATTAGGAGGGGAAGCTCACTATTTTTCTATTTTGCGTAAAAAGTAAAGTAATCTAAATTCCTATTTTTTTTACTCAGCTGGTAGAGGCACAAGGTTATAAAACCAAATACATTGCAACTAAGGTTGTCTTTGGTTTCTGCAAATCTTAACTACAACTAGGCTAAAGCTATGACTATCTTATCTCCTCAAGTAAAATAAGAGTAAAAGGAGTTAGGAGCAACTGGGAATGGTTGATGATAAACTCTATCTTAGAATTTCCAAGGAGGTGAAACACTCTATCTAAGGTGTAGGCTGAAATAAAGGTTATTGAAAAAAAACATGAAACAACAAGCTAGTTCTCAAGATTCTCAAGAAGGTGCAACACTCTATCTAAGGTGTAGGTTGAAAAGAAGATTACTAGAAATGAAATTAAACGATGATATTTATCTCTAAATTCCGAAGAGGTAAAACACTCTATTCGAGATATAGATTGAAAGAAATATTATTGAAAAGAAACATGAAATGACAAGCTAGTTCTTAGGATTCTCCAAGGTGTAGGCTTAAAAGAAGATTACTAGAAATGAAATTAAAAAATAATCTTTATCTCTAAATTCCCAAGGAGTTGAAACAATCAATCTGAGATGTAGATTGAAAGAAAAATTATTGAAAACAACCATGAAATGACAAGCTAGTTGTCAGGATTCTTCAAGGTGTAGGTTGAAAAAAAGATTACTAGAAATGACATTAAACGATAATCTTTATCTCTGAATTCCCAAGGAGGTGAAACACTCTATCCGAAGTGTATATTGAATGAAATATTATTGAAAAAACAATAGTAAATTTGGGATAACAAATTCTATGACGAAACAAACACACAATAAATGATCAAACTAGCTTTATATTAAACAATGTGAAAAAATATTGAATTACAATATTGTAGGTAAGGTGGCACAACAATTTGTTATCATGAGCAAAATTTAAAATAAAATGAGCAGGGTGCTCTTATGTATAGAATTCCAAAGGAGTAGGGAACCCTAAAATCTCCTTGAGTTAACATCAGTCTTGCCAACATGCAAAAATTATTTCTATTTCTAAACAAAGGTAACCTAATAGTTAACTAGAAAAATAACCTCAGTTAACTAGTCTAAAACAAGAACTAATTGAACTTTCCAAATTGTAAGTCTTATTGTTATGAGAGTCAATTGATAACCAACATCAGTTAACTGAAACCTCACTAAAAGTTTCACCTCCACCAAAAGATATCCCCAAGGAAGAGCTAAGCATGCATGAAATCAACAATTTGAACTCAAGAGTGATCTTGAGTTGATTGCTACCTTTGACTCTATCCTTGGGAAATCAGGAAATCTAACTATCTAGTCCAAGCCATCATGAGCAATCATCTCCTCTAGGGAATCGTTAACTACATATTCCTCAATGTCTTCTTTCCATTAATGGACTATTTACCCAATGTCTTCTTTCCATTTGTGATCAATCTCAAACATTCTTTGACCTCCTCAATTGCCTTGCCAAAACTTGTTGACATCATAGAGCTTACAAAGAAAACCTGCTTTGTTTTCACTAAATATCCTCTACAATATGAAATGATCAACTGTTTCCCATTAAAATTAAAATTTGAAAATCAACCACCACAATTCAATGCATTCATTTTCCACATTTGAATGATTTAATAAGAGGAAATTTCTAGAGTCATTTTCATTACAAATTCTCCTTTGTTTTCACTCAATATCCTCTAAAAATTCTATGTTGACAAAGGCAACCTTTGCACATTCCTTATTAAACGGTGCTTATCTAATATGGTACACCTTGAATAAATAAATTCATGTTTCCATAAATCAATATACTATTTTATGTATGTGTTCTCAGTATCTAAAAATTTTGAGGGATATAAATTATACTATTCTTAGTTAGCTATTCAAAATGAAAGGCTCCAAATTTAGAAACAACATAATTATCCATTTTTTAATCATATCACAGTTACATCTTTATCACCTGCATCTTATGTTTCATGTTTGTTGGCATTTCAATTTGCACCTCTGGACTACATATTGGAAATAGACAGCTATGCATAGTATTAACTACTCTTCGAATTAGGAGGGGAAGCTCACTATTTTTTTGTTTTGCGTAAAAAGTAAAGTAATCTAAATTCGTATATTTTTTATTTAGTTGGTAGAGGCGCAAGTTTATAAAACCAAATACATTGCAGCTAAGGTTTTCTCTGATTTCTGCAAATCTTAACTACAACTAGGCTAAAGCTATGACTTTCTTATCTCCTCAAGTAAAATCAGAGTAGAAGAAGTTAGGAGCAATTGGGAATGGTTGATGATAAACTCTATCTTAGTATTCCCAAGGAGGTGAAATATGCTATCTGAGGTGTAGGCTGAAATAAGGCTTATTGGAAAGAAAAATTAAATGACACGATAGTTCTCAAGATTCCCAAGAAGGTGGAACAGTCTATCTGAGGTGTAGGTTGAAAAGAAGATTACTAGAAATGACATTAAATAATAATCTTTATCTATAAATTCCTAAGGAGGTGAAACACTCTATCTGAGATGTAGATTGAAAGAAATATTATTGAAAACAAACATGAAACGACAAGCTAGTTCTCAGGATTCTCTGAGGTGTAGGTTTAAAAGTAGAGTACTATAAATGACATTAAACGATAATATTTATCTCTAAATTCCCAAGGAGGTGAAATACTCTATCTGAGGTATAGATTGAAAGAAAAATTATTGAAACAACAATAGTAAATTTGGGACAACAAATTGCATGATGAAAAAAACACACAATAGATGATCAAACTAGCTTTATTTTAAACAATGTGAACAAATATTGAATAGCAATATTGCAGGCAAGGTGACACAACAATTTGTTATTATGAGGAAAAATTAAAATACAATAAGCAAGGTGCTCTTATTTATAGAATCTCAAAGGAGTTGGGAACCCTAATATCTCCTTAAGTTAACATCAGTCTTGCCAACATGCTATAAACTAAAACTATTTGGACTTGCGAAACTACAAGTCTTATTGATATGAGAGTCAATTGATAACCAACATTAGTTAACTAAAATGTCATTAAGAGTTTCACCTCCACCCGGAGGAAGAGATAAATATGCATGAAATCAACAATTTGAACTAAAGAGTGATGTTGAGTTGACTGTTTCCTTTGACTCTATCCTTGGGAAAATCATGGAATCTAACTAACTATCTACTCCAAGCCATCATGAACAATCATCTCCTCCAGGAAATCATTAACTACATCTTCCTTAGGAACTTTGATATTGTCCAAGTTAATGGACTATTTACCCAATATTTTCTTTCCATCTCTGATCAATCTCAAACATTTTTTGACCTCCTTAGCTACCTTGTCAAAACTTGTTAACATGATAGAAAAGATGATTCAACTTGGACACAATAGGATCACCATCAAGACCATCATGGACCAAACTCTGGAATTCTGCTTGTATGACACCAAGATCGATATAGGTACCATCCTCATGAAGATAATGACACAGGATTTTCATGATGAATCCACTTATGAGCTTGATAGCATTGGAAACATTTTAATTTCACCCATCTTTGTTGGTTGTTCTCATTGACTTGTGTTTCCTTTCAAATTCTTCGTCTTTCCACTAACCCTAACATGTTTGGATGGATTGCTTATGATCAAGACATTGAATTTTCTCTTGGAATAGGAAGGTAGTGAAGGATGTACAATTGGAAGCTTTAAAATTGGGACTACCTCCCACATCCTCTTGCTGTCCAAGAAAAGCATATTAGTCTTGACAACTCAGCTTGAGACTACAAACAACTCGTCCATCTACTAATTGAATTTGTTGTGTAGAAGGGTTGTAATGCTTGATGCATGCAATGAAAAACTCAAGATCTGACACTGTGATGGGAATAGAAGTTGCTGCCAACAATCTAGAGCAATCAAGATGTTTGATTTTAGTACTTTCTATGCCTTCCAAAGTGCTCAATTTAATCAATGAATGAACATGGCACAAGTTAGTGTCAAAAGGTTTCAAGAAGTCATGAATCAAGACCGATTTGGTCTTGTATTCAATTGGATTGAATTGCATTTTAAAAAAACTAGACTTTTGACTATAAACTTGCATATGTTCGAACAAACTTTTGTAAACGCCAAAAATAGCTTATGATGAGGCTAAAAATACCTAGTCAAGGGGCAATTTTCATGAAATTTTCTAAGACGTGGGTTTTGTAGAAAATATATTTCTAAGACAACCTAGATTATCAAAAATTTTAAAAAATGACCTTTCCTTAGGCATGCAATGACTTTTCAGAAATAGATGTTGTAGAGGCAATCGGGAAGGTCAATTTTCCCCGAAAAATCTGGCATATGGGTTTTGTCCAGTTTCTCTATTTTCGAAAAAGATGACTTTTTTTGAAAACCCTAAAAATAGGGGGTAGTGAGGCAATTTTATTGGAAAATTCTAGAATGTGGGTTTTGTTGCCAACACTGTGCTTAATGAGCCCAGATGACCAGATTTGTGAAAAAATGTCATTTACTTGGACATTAAAGAGAATACCTAAGACAAGGATACAAGAAATGTGAGGGGAAGAAGATAGAAATTATATTCTGCCTCTTTAAAATGGCACCTATGCCTTTAATCCAATTTGATGAAGTTTGACAAGCATGTGTTGAAAAGATGGAGCCTAGAAAATTATCCCTCTAAATAATCTGGACCTGGAACTGTGAAGAACATTGAAAAATCCGTCTTGTAGCATCTCCAAATCTTATTTGCATGAGAAAATATGAGCTCACCTTCAAACTGTGATGGAGAAAATGGATGCCCAAGTGCTTTAATAAACAAATTTTCATGAATGGAGGAATTTACATGCAAGTAAAACCTAAATTTAGGATGAAGCATTCTCATTGGACCTCATTTAGTCAATAAAATTGAAGACTAATCCTTCAAAAGGCATCAATTGTCATGCAAAAGAAGGAAGATGCATCATGGAAGAAAAATGGTGCAGTTCAAGTTCAGTTTAGAGGTGCATGTAAAATATGACATGAAATTTAAGTTGAGTTGTCAAATCCCTAAAATTTAGGGCAGCCAAGGCATGCATTTTAGTTCAAAAATATTCAACAAGTCAAAGTTGACTTTGGGTGCTAACTTCTCTAGACTTAGAAACTTCTTTGAAAATTTCCATTTTTTAACCTTTGCAAACATCACTGAAGCCTTTGTTTGATCACTAATTTTGAATGACTGATAGATCCAATAGACTGGATGACAACCTCATTGAAGAGTAGGATCAAAACTGAAAAAGGAACTTCTTGAGGTTACAAACCCTAATTTTGATTTATGGGCCATCAAAACTTTGGGCACCCCTGGCTAGTAGGGGAACTTTTTCTCATTAGACAAATTGTTTTGAAGGATTTTCACCATTTTAAACTTGATTTTGACCTCCCTTCAGTTCACATTTCTCGACACTCGACAAATCTCTTGAGCTAGCTAATAGGTCCACTGTGAAGTTGGATCAAAATTGAACATGAACTTCTAGAGGGCATAAACCCTAAAAACTTTATCTAGAAAGTTAAAATCTTGGGAACCCCTAGCCAGTAAGTGCTCCTTTATTTCCAAACAACCATTTTTATAACTTTCTCATTTTGTTCTTCATGCTCCATTCTTCATTCAATCTATAGGTGTTGGCTACTGAAAATTCTTCTTATCAGGCTAAGATATGCAATGAAAATCTTGAAGAATTTTGAAAAAGATGAATATTTTAGAAAACCATAGCAACTGCATTTGAGAGCTCAAAAGCCTAGGCACTCCTAGCTAGCAAGTGCTCCTTTATTCTCTGGACTCACAATTTGACTATGACTAAATCCTTTTGTTTGACTCCTAATTCCAGTAGTTTGGAAACTCTTATTAATCTGCTGATAGACTCATTGCAAAGCTTGATCAAGTATGAGACAAACATCTTAGATGTCATTTGTTCAAAATGCTACATTTGGTGCCTCAAAATTTTGGGCGCCCCTGGCTAGCATGTGCGCTTTTCTCCATCAGTGTTAGTCAAATTTTGACTAACCTCAATTCCTTTTGACTTCCTCCATTTTTCATTTGATCTTCAAATTCAGATGCTAGATCTAGATCTTCTGGACTAGTTAGAAGAATTTTAGAGAAGACTCCTTGGAAATGACAAACCCCAAAAAGTTTATTTGAGCCTTTGAAAACTTAGGTGCCCCTGGCTAACAGGTTCTCCTTTATTTCCAAACTTAGAAGTTTTTTGATGATTTTCACCTCTTGAAAAATCCCCTCTGTCACGAAGCATCATTTCGAGCATATTTTTCCATAGAATCTTTTGTGATGCATTTGAGTCTTATTTTGGCACTTGGTATCTAGCCATTTGCCATTGTTGACCTCGAAGGTCCTTAACTTTTCTCCTGAAAAAATGAAATACATCCACCAGAGCAAAACTGACTTTTTCTTAATTTTGACTTCACCAATGTGATCATGAAGTGAAAGAAGCCAATCAAAATTATTTTCAGTCAATTTTGGAAAGATCCTATTTTTAGGGGTTTTCCCAAAAACAGAGGCTTGAAAACCCTAATTTTCAAAATTTTCTAGTATCTTCTGGATAGTAAACCCACAAAAGCTTATGCTTTGTTTGACCTAAAACTGACTTTTGATGACAATTTTACAAGATTTAGACCATTTTAATCAAAATGTCTTATTGAAGCAAAAATTTAATTTTGGGTACAACAATGTTAAGCTTTCCAACTACATACATAAAATATAATAATAATAGCATTATCCATTTTTCAATTTTATCACCATTCCATCTTTATCACCTACATCTTATCATTCATGTTAAACTTTACAACTACATACATCAAATATACATTGAAATATTTATCTCTTGCATCTACTCATTTCTATTTGCAGTTTCTTATATTTTATCATCATTTATATGTATGGCATCTTGTGTTTCATTGAAATTATTTCTTTCACTCTATACTATGAAATCATTACATACAATGTGGAATAAATACAACATTTTTTGGCTTTATTTTGAATCCCTAGTTTATGATCATGAAATTTAATGGGTATAGGTTATTGTCCCATTTTTTTTTATCGATTTCATGATTACATATAAAATTGTATGTGTGTGCGCGTCTGTGTGTATACATACACACAGATTTATACTCATGAAATATTATATGTTACATTGTAGTCCTAGGCCTTCGTGACCATGCATGTTTATGTTTATATTATTGACAAATATGTTTATTCTTCAATGACATGACACATGTAAAGGGTTATTGTCCCAATTTTTTGTCTGCTCCCAGGATTGCACATCAAACATTGTATCTTGGTTCCAAGAAACCTCTATCCATCATTTCTCCTTACATTTTTGTAGACAATGATATGGGCTAATATGTTTTCCTCCACGTGTCTTATCAATTTCACATCAGTATATGGATGTCGTGTATGATTTCATTATTTTGTGAAATTGTTTAGATGAAAATGTGATGTAATTACAATTCTATTTGGATATGGATTTTCTTTGTTTCAGTAATATGTCAGCACACACAGATATATATGTGTCTATATATATACATACAAAACCATACATTCATATACATATGTATAATTATAATTCTATATACACACATATATGCATACATATATGTATGTATGTATATGTACATACATAAATATACATACACATATATATGTATACAAATATATGTTATAGTAGTCATGCATTAGCTTATAATTAATTTATCTTTAATTGATTATTAGTCTAATTTATTCTCATTCACTTAAGCTAAACTTAGGAGTTCTTTTATGCTTTTAGCGTTTATCTCCTATATAGCACTCAACCCTCATTGTAATTATCTCTCAAGCTTTCATATCTTTTGATAGTCTCTTGCATTCTATAAGTATTTTCTTTTAGGGGAATATAAAATCATCTTTTTGGTAGAGCTGTTGAATAGAAGGTGTTTTATTTGTTGTTTGATCTTGTGTCTCGTGTTATTCACAAATCTAACATGGTATCATAGCATGAATTCAGTGAACCCCTTCTTGATTTATGAGGTTTTTTCTTCAAAAGGGGTTACAAGCTTTAGATCTGAATCCCCTTTGTTTTTTTGAAAATTTTGGAGGTGGGTGATTTTAGTTGCACTTTGGCATGAAAAAGACCTTACTGTTGGATTCAAAGTCATTAAGAAAGTCAATTTTACCTTTTATTTCGCTTGATTTTGGTTCTTAATACCAGATCTGCGAGGGTTTGAAGCAGTTGTTTATTTTCCAGATCTAGATGGTAGCTACATTTTTTATGCATTTTGGCATGAAAATGACCTCGACGTTGCATTCAGGAGGTTGATTCCATAAATTTTGACTATAAATTTTCCCTATTTCAGCTTCGAGAGAATCTAAGGAAAAAAAGTGCATAGGGTTCGTCCAACCTTGTGCATGAAAATCGAAAAAAAATCAAAAGGGTGAAAAACAAATAGGTCGGTGATTTATTTTTAAATTTTTTTATTAGAAATTATATATATATATATAATTCAAAAACTAGTTTTTTTAAAAAAAGTTAGGGGCAATTTTTTATGTGGGTAGCCTTATTTAAGGCACTCGTAGGTAATAAATGTATACATGCCCCCTTTTAGCCAAGGCAACAACTACTCTTTACTAACCAATGATGTTAAAACCACCGCTGTCAGCTATAGGTCATCCGACCACCTCCAATAACTAGCAATTCTTACCTTTCCAGTGGCCAATTATTATTTTCTCGGCAACATCCACGTTTTTTGGCATCACCTATTTTTTCTAGCTGACAGTGAATCTTGCAGCAGTAGGGGTTCATCTTTTTTGAATATTCTGGTCAAGTAAAGAGAATATTCCATCAAATTTTTTCTCTAAGGGGGCCAATTATTTTTCGGCACACTGGGGAATATTCTCTCGAATATTCCTACTAACATTAGAATGACATCATCTATATGAATGCTTACATCGGCATGACATCAGTCATATGGCTTGCCACCTAGGCCTCTTCAAGACCCTTCTTTGGCCCTTAGGAGCAGTTTTTATCTTTTCACCATAACTTGGGCATACAATGTCGGATTTTGACGAACAAGATATTGTCAAAAAGCTAGTTCTTCCAACTTTCCAATGGTGTCAGTCTCATCACTTGTTTTTTTTATTGTGCATTTAAAAAATTATTGAATTCAGAGGTGTTGTTTCCAGTCTCAAGCTCATAACTTTTCATTAATTTCTTCAATGTGTGCTCTCCTTTGGTCGTAGGTAACACACATTGCATCCTTCCTCCTTGCATTTTACAATTACAATAATCGGTTTCTACTACTTCCTACATGAAGTCCCATTTTTTTTATTCGTTTTAAGATTACACAAAATGCATGTTGTCCAAGTGACATATATCGTCAACCCACAATTTCTACTTACATTTTTGTAGACAATGATATGATTTAATTTGATTTCCTTCACCTATCTTGTCAATTTTGCATCATTGTAAGGATTTCATGTAGGGTTTGATTATACTGTGAAATAATTACAACAAATGTGAAGTAACTACAATTCTATTTTGGTTTAAGCTTCTTTGTTTTAGTAATATATAGCCACACACAGATATATATGTGTCTATATATACACACACAAACACATATATACATATACATTTGTATACGCATAAATATATACACACACAAATTCATACATATATATATATGTACATTTATAGGTACATACATATATATACATACACATATATAATTTTGAAAGTAGGGACCATGCACTATTCGTTATTTGATCATGTGTCTCATGTTATTCACAAATCTAAGATGGTATCATAACACAAATTTAGTGAACCCCTTTTAGATTTATGAGGTTTTTTCTTCAACAAAGGTTAAAGGCTTCAAATCTGAATCCCCTTTTTTTTGCAAATTTTGGAGGTGGTCAATTTTAGGAGCACTTTGGCACAAAAGGACCTTACCATTGGATTCAAATTCTTCGAGAAAGTCAAATTTTCCTTTTGTTTCACCTGATTTGGATTCTTGATGCCAAATTTGTGAGGGTTTGAAATAGTTGTTTATTTTCCAAATCCGGATAGTAGCTACATTTTCGTTGCACTTTGGTGTAAAAAGGACCTCTAAGTTGTCACATTCACAAGGTTGATTCCACAAATTTTGACTATAAATTTTCCCTATTTTGATGTTAGGAGCATTTGAGGAAAAAATGACTGCATAGAGCTCGTACGGGCTCTCTATGACCCTATGCATGAAAATTGAAAAAAATAAAAAGGGTGAAAAAAATTTAGTTCAATGATTTATTTTTTAAAATTATTTTTATTAGAATTATTTTTAAAAGTAAATATAAAATTCAAAAAGCAGTTTTTAGAAATAAAGTTGGGGGTGATTTTTTATGTGGGCGGACTTTTTTAGGGTACTTGTAGGTAATAAATGCCTACAAGCCCCCTTTTAGCCAAGGTGGTGGCTGCTCTTTACTAACTAGTGACATTAAAACTGTTGTCACCAACTGCAAGTTGTCTGACCACCTCTAGTAATTGGTGAGTTTTACCTTTCTAGCAGTCGAAAATTATTTTCTCAGCAACAACCATGTTTCTTGGCATCACCTATTTTTTTTGGCTAGTAGAGAATCTTGCAGCAATAAGGGAATTGTTTTAAATATTCTATTCAAGCAAAGAGAATATTCTGTCAAATTTTTGCTCCAGGAGGGTTGATTCTTTTCGACACACGAGGGAATCTTCTTCTGAATATTCTTGTTGATGTTAACATGAGATCATTCATATAGATTTTGACGTCAGTCATACGGCTTGCCATCTAGGCCCCTTCAAGACCCTTATTTGGCCCTCAGGAGCAATTTTTTTCTTTTTTCCATAACTTGGGTGTACAATGTTGGATTTTGATGAACAAGATATTGTCAAAAAGCTGGTTCTGCCAACTTTTTGGTGGTGTGGGTCTCATCACTTGTTTTTTTTATGGTGCATTCTAGTGGAAACCCTAAATTTTTTGTGTTCAACTAATAATTATTGCAGAATTTGGCTCTTTTTGATTTGGATGAGTCATGTGACTTAGGGTTTTGGTTGTACTTCTGTTCTAGGGTTTTATTTGTGCCTTAAACCATTTGAAATAATATAAGTGTAAAAGCCCTTTCATATATTCTAATTGATGGTTAATTGGTAATTATTGATTCCAAATTCCCCAAGTTATAACTTGAGTCATTGAATCCATTTATTTATCAACCCCTATGCTAGAGTCAATCGATCACTACCCATCGAATTGTTTTAATCTTGTCATATGTTATATGGGTTTGACAATGTCCTAATATTTTCCTTTATCCTAAGTCTAGGTTTAATTTATGCCTAAAGTTTCTTATCTTATAAACCTTGTGAACCACTCTCTTTTAAGTTACAAAATGATGCATGTTCCTTTTAAACTTCTAAACAATGATTGGCAGGTCCCAATGAACAAATCTTATTGGTTGCCTACTAGCTTGTGGGAATAGAATATTGTGATAAAAAACATGAAGGGATAGTGGGAAAGTGACACTTGGCCACCCTCATGGTGGGTCCTACCACTTTTCAAAGGCACCAATGGTAAAATTTTATGAAATCAACAGTTAAGATGAACTCTAAAAAATGAATCTTGATTGTTCCCCACTAGCTCGTTGGGGACCCACTGTCAAATCTTGGCTTATGGAGGGATAGCAGGAAAGCACCACTTAGCATCATCACCACCATCCATTGAACTATTGAAGGTTGTGAAGTATTTTGTGAAATATTTTGGGTAACTATGGACTTCATTAACGAGAGAGTTACTAATGGTTTTCCTGAGCATGTGAAAAATGGTTCCACTAGATGTTTTAATGTGAACCATTCATCACTAAAGGATGATAACTCCAATGATCACTAGCCTATTTATTAAACAACACACGTGTTGAAGATTTTTGGGTTGATCTGGGTCGTTTCCTACAAGCCCATGACCATAGATCTGTATCCTATAGATTCCAAAGGGATAGCAAGTTGCTGACACGTGGATCCTCTAGCAGCTTGTAAAGCATGGTGGGGCCATGAAGATGACGAAGAAGTGCACACATGGAAAAAATAAAGCACGGTGGATGTCAAGTCAACAGAAAGGAAAAAGTTCAAATTTTATTGACTCCATCTGAGCCACACATTGATCCACATCAAAATGAGATCGACAATAGAGATTCAAAGTTACCAGAAATGACATCATTAGGCCATTTTGGTTCGCGCAAGTGAGCAGTAATGATGGAGTTGATGGAATTTTTTCTGAATTGAAGGATTTGTTTGTCATAAAATGTTGTTTTAAAGCTTGTAATTGATTGCAAAGAAATTAAAAAGGAATTTCCACAAAATTGTAAAGCTAAATATTGTAGAGCATTTCGAGTTCCTGGCATCTCCAAAGTAGGGTTTTCTACGTTTTAAATCAGTAAGTGAAATTCACTTTCCTTGAGCTTGAATTTACCTTGGTTTTCATTCAAACAGTTGTATTATCATTTGAATTAGGTTTTAGGTTTCCTTTTAAGATTTTATGTTCATTTGAACCATTGCATAGTTGAGAATTGTATTAATCTTTGTGTCAAATCCTTACCTAAAACATCAAAGCCCTAGTTTGAACCAGTTGAGCCCTAGGTTAAACTATCTCTTAGATATGCCATTGAAAGTTTTCACTTCTATACCAAAAGCCCAAGCCTTTGGTTGGAAACCTACAATTAGAACCTTGGTCCAAGACCTGTTTGACCAATTGAAACCCTCAAAAATTGATAGTGCAAAAGGGAAACCTATGTTTTGTGGCCTTGGGGTCAAATTTGGCATTGTTGACAAACAATGTACAATCAAGGATGTGACCCTACCATATATTGGATGGACCCTCTTTTGAGGTTGGTTTAGAAACAAAATTCTAGTGTTCCACTCTACAACCCATGGAGGTTGGACATGGCCAAGTTAGTGGCTCCTAACATGCATATGGATGTTGATCTTAAGGCCATCGCTACAAACTATTACCCTCTTGTTAGGGTAGTCAAAACCTATGATGGGAAAAATGTGGTCTGGGTCAGGAAGGAGGAAATTTTAGAAGTGTTCAAGTTGAACAAGTGGAGTAGAGACATGGTTGAGATAAATGAGAAGCTAAGGGAAGAGTATGGGAAGGTGAAACACAATTTCAGTGTCTCTGTGTTGACCCACTTTCTAATGTCAACAAGAAAGGGAAAGGGAAAGATGATTTTAGCACCTTATGATGTTGATCCCCTCCCTATCAAGTATTTTCTCACTTATTTCCAAAAGAATTTCTAGTCCCTCTACCAGATTTTAGGGTCTGAACTCGCTTCCAACATACCAATTTCCCAAACGTATATTACTGCAAACATCTAGCTACCCAACATTAATTGTCTATATGATTTTTCTACATACACATTCTAAGAGGAGATACGCAAGGGGTTAGTAGCATTGAAAAATGGACATCAAGCTGTCAGGTTTTGCTAGTATTCTCTATTCATGCATATGTTTTTGTATAGAGTTGTTGATTATTTTGGTCAAGACATGGAGCTTAAAAGAAATGTGGATGGTATTGAAATTCTAGTACAGTCATGGACCTCACTATTGGACAAGTATGAGCAAGCAACAAGTTTTGTAGTTGCTACAAACCTTTTCACTACCAAGTTGAGAATGGTTTTAATGGCGCATGTGCCAAGGGTTCCCACAAAGTTACATGATTTCTTAAGGCCCATTGAGAGAAGGCTTGATTTGAATATTGCTCATAATCAGGAAGATGTAATCCCATTTATGGATCACATTATTTTTTAGGGTATATGGCACTAGATTCACACCACACATACTTCCAATGGAAGTGCCATTGAGAATTGGTTTCTTGGAGGTCATGTAGCAGCTTGGAAATATTGATGATGTATTCCTAAATGAGAAGAGAAAGGGGAATTTTTCCCTACATACACTATTTTTTCTGATTTTGTCATGACAACGAATGGATGGAGGAATATTGTTGACTACTACCTCAATCCCTATGATATGAAACTTTGGGCATATAGGAGTTATGATCCCGAGTGATTCATGGTTTGGTTGTTGAATAGGATCAAGAGAGGGAAACATGTTCATACCCATTCTTTCCCTGATGATCTCATCAAAAAAAAAAATTGGCCTTGATGTCTGAGTGGATAGGATGAGGAAATGGACTGTCTTTGTGAAGTTGGAGAGAGCAAGAACAGTTAAAGACTATGATTTTAAGGGTTTATTAGATATTGGCGACATAATTTTGAAAATTGAAACTTTAATTCAAAATTTTGACAAATTTATTGCTAGTTTGAAAGAGGAGAGAGTTGTGCAAGATAAGGGGAAGGCCCCCATGATAGAAGAATTAGCTCAATAACCTTCTAAGAGGGTGCTACCACAATAGTGGTTTACACTTTCTAGGAGATTGTGATTTTTGCTGAAATCACATATTTTTAGAAAATATAATGATTTAAGCCTTGAAAAGTTCCATTTAAAGGATTCCAATTTAAGAGGGTTTCATCAAACCACCTTAAACCAAGCCCCCTTGGATAGAACCCCACTAGTTTCAAACCATACCTATAATGGAGTCTACTTTACATCTATCAAATGCTGAAAAAAAAACACTTTTGATTTACCTTTTGGGGGTTCAAATGAATTCATTTAAAATTTATTTAAATTTTTAAGAATGTAGTTCTTATTATAAGCTTCCAAAAAAGTATAATTTTAATTAAATTAAATTTGATTATTATATTTATTTTTTACTTCTTGTGAATGTAGGTTTTTCACTAAAAATAAAGCTCTTTGTTCTGCACATGTGGAAAAATAGCAAATTATCAAAAAAAAATTGAAAAATATGAGTGCACTAGATATTGAAGTCCTTGATCCAACAAAAAAAAGAAAAATTGAATTTAGATACATATAAAGAAAGTTACACATTATATGGTTCACCTATGTTTGAATTGTAATCAATTTGACTTCAAAACTTGATTAAGGAAAAAAATTCAATTAAACACTATAAAGCCAATTGGAAGTACTAGATATCATAGTTACAAATTTGAATTCAAAAAAAATAGAGTTTTATCCTTCATGGAAAAAAAGTTGTGTATTATATGGTGAGCGTCACTGGTAAAAAATGTTGTTTACTGAAAAAACTAGTTTTTGAAAGAGATAGAAAAAGAAGTGCAATCTAATTCCAAAAAAATTGAAAAAAATATATTTAGAATCTACAAAAAAAAATTCACAAATCACTAGTTTGCATCATCTTCAAATTCCTCACAGTTTAGCCGCTATAGGTGCCCGAAAGTGAAGATTTAGTTAGAAAAAATTATTTCAGTACCCAGTTTGGATAAAAACTGTAAACCAGTATTGTGGGATCACCCAAGAAGGTACATATTTATGCAAGGAAAAGGAGAAAAGTGAGGAATCAATTAACTATTGCAACTCCTACATAGTCTAAGGAGTCTAGAGCACCATCCTCATAGCAAAAATTGCCACCACTATCACTACAACATTCTTCTTCTCTAGAAATAAATGAGTTGTATTTACCAAGGATCCATCCTCTCTAAAGGAGGGTCACAAATAAAAAGGAAAAGGGTTGAAACAAATGACCTTGTTGATTACCCTACAGAGGATTCTAGTGATAAAAATTTTGTAACTGAGGATGAAATAATGAAGGAAATACCATCACCTCAAAGGGAAGGTTCCACAAACTTTGATCCTCAGGTTGAGCAATGCAAACTTGAGTGGAATAAACAACTCTGAAGATGTAAGGGTTAAATCTTGTGAAAGCTTTATGGATGACAATGCATTTCTTAAGACACAAGATTTCCAAGAGTATATGTGGAGGGCTATGAAGGATGAATACATAATGAATGTGTAGAAAAAATCAAGTGAGATCTAGGTGAGAATCAACAAAATATTATTGAAGTTGACGTCTGTGAAGAAACGAGGACCAAATAATTAACATTGCAAAGGAAGGTAGAGAATTGGTAAGGAAGAGTGAAGTTTTATTATTACCAGAGTGGGACTTGGCATCACAAATTGCATTTGACACTGTTAGAAGACAAGATGCCCTCATTTTCAATAATGAAGGGGAGGTCACTTTGGCCTTGCAGGGACCAGTCTTCAACTCCCAGTGGGATACAACTGCCATTTAGACTTTGGACCCAAGCACCAAGAAAGCTAAGGTTGCAGAGCCTGCTTCAAGGTTCAGGGGAGGATTAGTTATAAAGAGAGTATCAAATACATCCACCCTAGAAGTAGCAATAATGGATGTTAATTTGGATCAATTTACTAAGGCCATAGTTGAGTCCTTGACAAAAGAAAGTGATAAATTCAGGACTCGATATAATGAGATGGTGGAAGAATACAATTTGAGCCAGCAAAAGGTTGTGCAAATGGGAACACTTTTGGCTTTATGGAAGCAAGGGATATAGTATTTGCATCTAGGAACATCCCATGCCATATTTTTTCCTCCCCACTCTCTAATTCCTTCACCACTTCCTACCCAAACTAAGGTTATACCTCCTAAATCTGACGATGTGCAAATTGCACAATTAGCTCGTGATACTTCAGATGTGTTTCAAGTTGAGGAGATTAACAAGGAGGAGCTA
>VDFB02000008.1:294910040-294924950 GCA_007258455.2 Sequoia sempervirens
CCATTTCGTCGAGTCGATGACGAACTTCTGGTGCAGTTCGTCGGTGGATAAACAAAGTTTTCGTCGATATTCCGACAAAATCCCAACGTATGTCATGATGCTGCTGACCGACGATTCTTCGCCGTTATTTCGACGCTACTTTTCACAGTCTCCGCGAACGAAAAAACAACGACGAAAAATTTTTGGCCATTGCGTCGCTCTTCCGACAGAGATTTGTCGAACGACCGACGAACGACCGTCGGAAAATGGTGTCAAATCCTGTAGTGACTAATCATTTTCCAAGATGATGGATAGAGTAGATCTAGGTGATAAGTTCTAGGTTATGGCCTGTTAATGTATAAAATGATACAAGTTAATTGATAAGACAACACACATGTTTAGCATACACCAAAGTAGCTTAAAATAAATAGGTGAAGGTGTAGGATATGGAATTATATCCCTTACATGTATATATCATTATAATTACAAGCATATATATATATTGGCATAATGAAAAATAAAATATAATCAACTATGCTAGCTCCACCTACTTGGTTAAATAAATTCAATCCATTTTTGGGAAATTTCATCAAATATAAAATTGAGATGGGAAAGAGGACCTATATTAAACTTTGAGATTTAATTTATTAATTACACGATTTTATCTCATTGATTTTTGACATCCTACTCCTCCAAAATTTGCTTTTTTCATTAAATTCCTTTATATGATGTTCAATTCTATATTAATCTAATTCAATTGGTAGAATATATGAAAATAAAGATTGTATGTTATCAAATTTAAATACAAAACATAAATATTGTCATTTAAAATCTACAAAATGTGAATATAATACTTGAAACTATTAAATTAAGTTTCAGATCATATAGTTTGATTCTTTTATGTCAATAACACAAGAAAAGGTGGCCAAAATTGTTAAATGATGACTAGGATTTTGTCAAAATCATGAAAAGTGTGGTTTTATGTTAGAGAATGCATAGTATGAATAGTAAAATATATCATGTGGATCTAGAATCATAGGATCCACATTCTTTTTACCATTTTTAGAATTTTATTTCTCTAGAAATACAAGTGTGTTATAATGCACTCACATTTGTGTTTTCCTTGGGTATTGCCAACCCTTACGGTTGTATTTTCCTTAAGAATCCAACCTAAATGGTTGGACTAACATGTCATTGTCCAAAAGTGTGTTTTATAAAAAGTATGAAATAATTATTATATCTCAAGCACACTTTCCATCAAGTTTACATGTCTTTCAATGTTGAGCTGAAAATTTACTACAATAATGTCAAGTCCTCTATTATATTTCTAGCCATGTAATTTTTGTATATTTTGAATATGCTAAAATTTTCATTGTTAATTTATTTTGCTAGTGTCTTCCTTCTTGTAAAAAACCTATGTATAGTATTTTATGCTTATTTTTTATTTTCATCAAAATTTTAAATAAATTAACATTTTATATTCTAGACTCTACTCTACACACTTTTCAAATAAAAATAACTTTCAAAATTAAGTTAACAAAAAAATAGGGGCAAGAATACATTTTTTATTTATAAAATGTGTCCACTTTGAAAATTAGTAAAAAAAATATATATTTATTAAAAAATTAGAAAAAATAGTTAGGCATAAACTACATGGTATTAGCTAATTTTCCACCAAGGAATTTTTTGGAATACTAAAAAATTTTAACATTTTAGGGGGAGTACATAGGATGCTATGTTATATTTTTTTGAAGAAAAGATAACTTTGTGTTCTCTCTCAATTTGAACCCCTTAATCTCCACAATTTAAAAAATGTATTTTAAAGAAAGTAGATTTAGACCACTATGACTCTTTCTCTTGCCAAATATTCAAATTTTGAGCATAAATATCCTCAATCTCATCCAAGATTAATTTCTACTACTTTTAGATGAAATGTAGCCATCTATGACCCCCTTTTGGTCCCCCCTTTCCATGGACATACTTCCTACTACTATTGAGGTGAAAATTCCTAATCATCCTATATCACATGTGATTTCTACTACTTCTTTGTTCCCCTTCTCTATTCATGAGGGTTATTTTGGCATGCCTCTTTAAGTTTATATGGTAGCTTCTTTATGGTCTACTTCCATGATTAGGCACTTTTATCAATTTTTGTCACCTATTGGGGCCCTAGACATGGTTTATGCTTCCCTTCTCATATGCATGGAAATAATGTGTTCTCTTGCAATATTATACAATGAATGAAAAAAGGTCTTTTAAAACATGTTTCACTATCCCATGCATAGATTAAAGGTACGTTTCTTAAAAATTTGGCTATGGAATTGTCTAGCTTCTTTTAGTTTTTTAATGTCTTGTGGCTTTGTTGTAGCTATGCTATATATCAGTTTTTTTCACCACTTTTTTGTATACAGATTAAGGATCTTTGAAAAACCCCTCTCATTAACAAAAAAATTTGATTTCTCTCATATAATTTTTTTCTTTCCTAGATTATATCTAAAGTGTCAATGCATAATTAGGAGACATGTTATCAAAATATTATAATTTGAATTTCAGAAGCCCTTATGGATTTAAAAGAGGGTTTGTAAAACCCATGTAAGACCATCAAACACAATTTCTTCCTTTAGGTCTTCATAAACCTAAAAATATTTTTTTTACATCTAAGACAATGGATTTTATCACCTCTTAACCATATGGCATGTCCATATTTATCTACCCTGAAGCTAGGAGGCACCAAGAAACATAATTTTCACAACATAAGAAAAAACAAAAATACAAAAAAATGTAACCTATCCAAAATGATAGAATACACAAATGGATCTTTTTAAGATGCATAATAAGGGGGAGTCAAAGGAACTCATTAAATTCTTGAGGAAGAAGTAAAAAATAATCTTAGTCTCCTCATTACCAACATACACACATACACATAAACACAAAATCACATTAAAGTGCTTCTTTGTTGAAATCAAAACATCCATGAAAATTCATAATACATGGCATGTTTTTCTCCTCTCTCTACATCATAACATGTCTTTATAATTCATCTTCACACATAGGTGTGCTCAATTCAAAACAACATTGTAACTTCATAGAGAAATTTATCCAACAGAGGATCCACACCTCTCTCAACCATAATAAATGGGTGGCTCTTAACCCAAATGGGAAGATCTACAACCTACCCAAATAAATTCCAAGAAACGAAGAGGGTTTTCACTTGAAAATGAAGAGTACTCATAAAAAGTAGTAAAATTTTTAAAAGCCTCATTTTAACAACAAATAACATCAGCATACACTCTAAAGTGACTCAAGTGCCTACCTCTATACCTTAGTAAAATTTGGGAGCCTCTTGATCCGAGCTTCATAATATCTCCCCTTCTCTAAATATTTCAAGCTCTTTCAACCATTCTCTTCTTCAAGAAACATTGGAAATAAAAGGGGAAAAGTAAAAAATAGAGGATTCAACCATAAGAATTTTTTCAAGAATGGTTAGTAAAGAATTGTTGTCTAGATATAATGAGCCTAGAGAAAAGATCTAACATTTTCTAAACAAATCAAATTGCTTACCAATCTCATCAATTATCCTCTAAGACACTTTCAAGGCTCTTTTCTTCTCTTAAACACATATTAGACACTCCAACATTGAACCAAATCATAGATAATCTCTTTAAAGATTTAATTTTGCACAAAGAATAAGAAAAATGACATTAAAATAATTATAAATTTCTCACATAAATTTAAATCTAAGATTTAACATTAAGCGTAACTTAGGGAGAAATAGAGATGGATAGACAATCTTGAATATTGAGGAAGACCCACTTCTAGGAAAAAAATCTCCCAAGAATATATAGGCCCAAAATTGTTTGTTGAAGCTCCTTCCATTTGATGAAACAATATAAACCGAGACCCACAATAACAAACTCTAGAAGATATAAATTGCTCCGCATGTTTGTGGTTAGTAGTATCAATATCTCACTAGGATTCCTAGATACAACTATAGGAGGTGACATCATAAAGGCATGTAGAGGATAGAGAAAATGGGGGTTTATAAGTAAGATCATTACATCTAAAAAAGAAGATGGTGTAGCTATACACGAGAATTCACATCAAATAAGGATTTAACAAACTCTAGAAGATATTTATTACTCCCCATGTTTGTGCTTAGTGGTGTCAATATCTCACTAGGAGTCTTAGATACAATTGTACAAGTTAACATCATGAAGGCATGTAGAGGATAGAGAAAATGAGGATTTATAAGTAACATCATGTTACATCTAAAGATGAAGATTGTGTAGCTATACATGAGAATTCTCATCAAATAAGGATAAAAAACTCAAAAAACATATTTATTGCTTCACATATTTGTGCTTAATGGTGTCAATATCTCACTAGGAGTCCTAGATACAACTATAAAAGCTGACATTATGAATAGATGTAGAAGATAGAGAAAATGAGGGTTTATAAGTAACATCATTGCATCTAAATAAGAAGATGGTGTATATACATTAGAATTCTCATCAAAGAAGCATAATAAACTCTAGAAGACATTTTTGCTTCCCATGTTTGTGCTTAATGGTGTCAAATCTCAGTAGGAGTCCGAGATACAACTATAGAAGGTGATATCATGAAGGCATATAGAGGATAGAAAAAATGAGGGTTTATAAGTAACATCATTATGTCTAAAGAAGATGGTGTAGCTATGCATGAGAATTCTCATAAAAGAAGAAAATTAGGTCCTAAATAGTGTTATCAAGAAATAAATAATATTGGATACATTTGAAGTCTAATAAGAATGCATCTTAGTTAGATGTATCTAGTAAATATGAATGATCCTATAGGCTAGAAACATTGGAAGCCTTTGATAAAACTTGGAACAATAATCTCTATAGAAGAACTAGGATGTGGATGAATCTTGGTATGTGTAGAACCTCTCTAACTTGATAGTTAAATTGACTACATCACTCATCCAACAATAGATGAACATAGACTACATGAATATTTTGAAAGTTCAAAATTTAAGTTGGTGGTGGAATGGCATGATGTGAATAAAAAATTAATAAATAAACATTATTTCCCTCCAAAAATGGCAAGAAGTACATTTAAGAAGGTGGGGCAATTTCTAGCCCCACCCCAATTTCACCAGCTGAAATTTTCAGCCACCTGCTTGTTTGTGCTGAAAAAGATTCCATTTAATCGTGTAGCAGATTTTATTTTGACATGAGACTACCTGCTTCCGTGAAAATAGGAGCCCAAGCCCCCATGGGACTGCGGGATAACGGTGAGAAGGATGATGTCGATAGATTCCACATGTTAAGGGTGTAGGTGGCAGTCGTGCTTACTCATCTGGTACTAGTCGTAAAATGACTATGATGGCGTAATGACGTGCCCCATATTTTACTTTCATTTGCATACATACGCCAAATTAACGGGCCGATTGAAGGGTACATCTTTCTACCTATTTTCTATATTGCGTTTGGAATCAAATTAGTCTGATTAAATTGACAGCTCCTACGACTTTATTTCATTCGCATTCGACAGGATATTGTTCTGTTGTTGTGAAATTCACAGCGACTAAATCGTATTTTGTAGTTTCCTCCTCTCAGACCACATAATCGAAGTCCACGAATATCACGAGGGGGGTTTTCATCAGTGAGTATATCCAATCAAATATGAATACAGATGAAAGCGCGTCTCGATAGCAAATGCTAAAATATGTACACAATTATTAATTTCCACGTTTAGATGTATGAATTCAGAATGTTGTGACTGATGGAAACTGGCAGTGAATGTTCAAGTTGAATGATGTGGTGTGAGTGGAGGAAACTACAAACTACGATTTAGTCGCTATGAATTTCACAACAACATCCTATCGAATCGAAATAAAGTTGTATGCGCTATCAACTTAATCATACTAATCTAATGAAAGAGCATCTCGATAGCGAAGGCGATGATTTCAGATGTTCCCTATTTGGTACTAAAAAATTAATTGGCAATTTGGCTCCCTAATTTATACCACGAACCACAATGATGTGACAAGCCTGGAATTTGATGGTCTATTTGACCATTTTTTCAATTTTAGACCGTATAGTTTGACTTGCTATATTTTTATTAAACTGTAAAAAATTATTATAAGTAAAAATATAATATAGTATTTTAATTTATAATATATATCATTTTCTATTTTTTATTATAAACTGACAAATTATTTTAGAATAGAATATAACTTTTTTTTGAATACTTTTTAATATGAATTTAGAAACTTTGACATTTTTATAATGGTTATCATTTTTTTATATTAATATATGCAATTTATAATATTATTATAAATATATATATTAATTTAGGATCTTCTCAAAATAGAATATAATTATTTTTAACTTTTAATATATTTAACAAGATTTTTTTTTAATATAAACTTAGAAACTTTTGTTAATTGTTAATTATAACAATGGATTTTTATATTTATTACTAATAATTATCATTATTTTATGATTCTTCAAGATATTGCATTTATAAAATATTTTATATAAAAATTCATTAATTAAACAATTTTTTATAGGCATTTAAATGACCAAACTGTCATAAAATTTTCATATGACAAGTAGGGGTGACCGTCAAATTCCACACCTGCCACGAACCGCAATGATGTGACAAGTACAACATCTTGACGAAACGAAATTGGTGGTGAATACTTTTTAAATGAGCTTCAAATTTCCATATCTACCATGAATATAGATGAAAGCATGTCTTAAATGGAAAAGTTGTTTTCCATAAATTCCAATGGTTTAAAATCGCAGTAAATTTTGGAGGAAAAATTTTAGTTTCAATTAGGGGAAGAACATTTTACTTTAAGTGCACCTGATCTTGTACATTTTTTTTGTAATTTAGTCATTACATAATTTTAATTGGGCCAATAAATATTTGCATCTTACACCAATACATGTTTTCTAGTGAATGTGTAGTTCACCAAAAAATGTAAACAACTATTGCTACATATCTATTTCCAACAAGAGGCAAATTGCTCAAAATAACTCACTTTTACATTTATAATTAAATTTTAATGTTTACAGTTACCATTCTATGCAAGTGGCCTAAAACAATCAAACATAAATGGCAACTCCAATATGAAATCATCAATTGTTTCCCATGAAAATTCAAATTTGAAAATCAACCACCACAATTCAATTCATTCATTTTCCACATTTGAATGATTTAATAAGAGAGAATTTCCAGAGTCATTTTCATTACAAATTCTCCTTTGTTTTCACTTAATATCCTCTACAAATTCAGAGCTATCAAAGACAACCTTTGTACATTCCTTATTAAACAGTGCTTATCCAAGATAGTACACCTAGAATAACTAAATTCATGTTTTCATAAATCTATATACTATTTTATATTTGTGTTCTCAATATCTAAAATATTTTGAGGGATACAAATTAAACTATGATTAGTTATCTATTAAAAATCAAAGGGTCCAAATTTAGAAACAACATAATTATCTATTTTTTAATCATATCACAATCACATCTTTATCACCTGCGTCTTATGTTTCATGTTTGTTGGTGTTTCAATTTGCACCTCTAGAGTGCATATTGGAAATAGACAGCGATGCAAAGTATTAACTACTCTTCAAATTAGGAGGGGAAGCTCCCACTTTTTTTCTGCATAAAAAGTAAATTAATCTAAATTCCTATATTTTTTACTCAGCTAGTAGAGGCACAAGGTTATAAAGCCAAATACATTGCAGTTAAGGTTTTCTCTTGTTTTTGTAGATCTTAACTACAACTAGGCTAAAGCTATGACTATCTTATCTCCTCAAGTAAATTCAGAGTATAAGGAGTTAGGTGCAATTTTGAATGGTTGACGATAAGCTCTATCTCATGATTTCCAAGGAGGTGAAACACTCTATCCAAGGTTTAGGCTGAAATAAAGGTTATTGGAAACAAACATCAAACAATAAGCTAGTTGTCAAGATTCCCAAGAAGGTGGAACACTCTATCTGAGGTGTAGGTTGGAAAGAAGATTACTAGAAATGACATTAAATGATAATCTTTATCTCTAACTTCCCAAGGATGCTGAACACTGTATCCAAGATGTAGATTGAAAGAAATATTATTGAAAAAAAACATGAAATGAAAAGCTAGTTATCAAAATTCTCTGAGGTGTAGGCTGAAAAAAAGATTACTAGAATGACATTAAATGATAATCTTTATCTCTAAATTCCCAAGAAGGTGAAACACTCTATCCAAGATATAAATTGAAAGAAATATTATTGAAACAAAAAATAGTAAATCTATGATAACAAATTGCATGATAAAACAAACACACAATAAACAATCAAACTAGCTTTATATAGACAATGTGAACAAATACTGAATAGCAATATTTCAGGCAAGGTGGCACACATTTTTTTTATCATGAGCAAAAATTAAAATACAATGACCAGGGTGCTCTTATATATAGAATCTTATAGGAGTGGGGAACCCTAAAATATCCTTGAGTTAACATTAGTCTTGCCAATATGCAATAATTATTACTATTTACAAACAAAGATAACCTGATAGTTAACTAGAAAAATTACCTCAGTTAATTGTGTAAAATTAAAACTAATTGGACTTGCCAAATTGCAAGTCTTATTGATATGAGTGTCAATTGATAACCAACATTAGTTAATTGAAACCTCACTTAAAGTTTCACCTCCACCAAAAGATATCCCTAAGGGAGAGATAAACATGCATGAAATCAACAATCTGAACTAAAGAGTGATGTTTAGTTGACTGCTGCCTTTGACTCTATCCTTGGGAAAATCATGGAATCTAACTGACTATCTACTCCAAGCCATCATGAGCAATAATCTCCTACAAGAAATCATTAACTAAATCTTCCTCATGCACTTTGATACTATCCAAGATAATGGATTAATTACTCAATATCTTCTCTACATCTATCCAAGATAATGGACTATTTACTCAATATCTTCTCACAAAAAAAAATTCTACTTGGATGCCATCAAATCACCATCAAGACCATCATGTACCAAACTCTGGAATTCTGCTTGTACAACACCAAGATCGATATAGGTACCATCCTCATGAAGATAATGGCATGGGATTTTCTTGATGAATCCACTTATGAGCTTGATAGCATTGGCAACATTTTAATTTCAGCCATCTTTGTTGGTTGTTCTCATTGACTTGCATTTCCTTTCAAATTCTTCATCTTTCTGCTAACCCTAACACCTTCGGTAAAATTAATTATGATCTAGACTCTTGATTTCCCTTGGAAGAGGAAGGTAGTGAATGATGTACAATTGGTGGCTTTGAAGCCTGGATTACCTTCCACATCCTCTTGTTGTCTATGAAAAGCATACTAGTCTTGACAACATGGCTTGAGGCTACAAACAACTCGTCGATCTGTTAATTGAATTTTTCATGTAGAAGGGTTGTAATGCTTGATGCATGCAATGAAAAACTCAAGATCCAACACTATGATGGGAATAGAAGTTGTTTCCAACAATATGGAGCGATCAAAGATGCTTGATTGTACTACTTTCTATGCCTTCCAAAGTGCTCAATTTAATCAATGGATGAACTTGGCACAACTCAGTGTCAAAATTTTTCAAGTCATGAATCAAGACCAAATTGGTCCTCTATTCAATTGGATTAAATTACATTTGGATATTTAACTAGACTTTTGACTGTAAACTTGGATATGTTCAAACGAACTTCTATAAAGGGGTGAAGCCACAATAATGGTTTACAATTGAAGTGAGGAAGGAAAACTCACAAAAAATGAATGCATGGCAAAAAAATTGATATTAGGGGTTCATACGAACCTATTGGTACCACCGAACCCATTAGGGGTTTGCTAGAACCTATTGGTTCGACCAAACCCATTAGGGGTTCGCTAGAACCTAGGTTTGGGCGAACCCTCCTAATACTTTCCTACCAAAAAAGCCATCAAAACCCCTTATAGAAGGGGGGTTCGAATGAACTAGGGTTCAAATGAACCCTGGTTTGAACGAACACCTAGGGGTTCGCTCGAACCCCTAGGGGTTCGTTTGAACCCCGTTTATTCCTCATCCCCTCCCTGAGACACAAAAAAACCTGAATTTTGGCACTTCGAAGGTCAAGTTGAGGATGAAAATGGAGGAATCTTCACAAACCCAACCTCAATTAGGTATTCCTTAGAATGAGCTATCCAAAAAATATAATTTTAATATGTTTTGGTTTTATTAAGTATTTTTTTTTAGTTTTGTTAAACATAGGTTTTTCATCGAAAATGAAGGTCTTTGTTCTGCACATGTGGAAAAATAGTAAAAAGATTATCAAAAAAAAGTGAAAAATATAAGTGCACTAGATATTGGAGTCCTTGATCAACAAAAAAAAATAAAGTTGAATTTTGATATATACAAAATTTATGCATCATCACCGGTCGTTATATCTACGAATTGTATTGGTTTGACTTGAAACTTTATTAAAGAAAAAATGTTCAAATAAAACTATTTAACCAAGTGGAAAGCACTAGATGTCAGTTACAAATCTAAATTGAAAAAAAGAATTAAAATTTTATCCTTCATGGAAAAAAAGTTATGCCTTATACAGTGTGTCACTTTTTAAAAAAGTTTTTTTTTGAAAAAAACCAGTTTTCATGGGAGATGGAAAAAGAAGTGCAATATGATTCCAAAAATTTTGAAAAAAATATTTTTAGAATCTACATACAAAATGTGATGAGACTCTAGTTTTTATCATCTTCAAATTCTTCACAATTTAGCCGCTATTGGTGCCCAAATGTGAAGATTTAGTTTTAAAAAATAGTTTCAGTGTCCAGTTTGGCCAAAAATTGTAAACCACTATTGTGGGATCACCCAAAGGCTAAAAATAACCAGTCAAGGGGCAATTTTCATGAAATTTTCTAAGACATGGGTTTTGTAGAGAATGTATTTCTAAGCTAACCTAGATTATTAGGAATTCAAAAAAATGATCTTTCCTTAGGCATTCAATGAATTTTCAAAAATAGAAGTTGTAGAGGCAATAAGCGTTGCAAGGGCAATTTTTCCTAAAAAAATCTACTATATGGGTTTTGTAGCCACCAATGTGTTGATCAAACCTAGTTTCTCTATTTTCAAAAAAGATTTTTTTTTCTAGAAACCCTAAAAATAGGGGGCAGGGAGGTCATTTTCTTAGAAAATTCTAGAATTTGGGTTTTGTCACCAACGCTTGCTCAACAAAACCAGATGACTAGATCTGTGAAAAAACTATCATTTACTTGGACATGCAAGAGAAAACCTAAGATAAGGATAGAAGAAATGTGAGGGGTAGAAGATAGAAATTATATTCCACCTCTGTAAAATGATGCTTATGCCTTGAATCCATTTTGATGAAGTTTGAGAAGCATGTGCTAAAAAGATGGAGCTTGAAAAATTATCCCTCTAAACAATCTAGACTTGAGCTATGAAGAAAGCTAAAAAATCCCTCTTGTAGCATCTGCAAATCTTGTTTTCATGAGAAAATGTGAGCTTTCCTTCAACCTATGATGGATAAAATGGACTCCCAAGTGATTTAATAAATATTTTTTCATGAATGGAGGCATTTACATTCAAGTAAGACCCTAAATTTAGGATGAAGCATTCTCATTGAAACTTATTTAGTCAATAAAAATGAATATTAATCCTTCAATAGGCATCAAATTTCATGTAGAAGAGGGAAGATGCATCATGTAATAAAAATGGTGCAGTTCAAGTTTAGTTTGGAGGTGCATGCAAAAGACGACATGAAATTTAAGTTGAGTTGTCAAATCCATAAAATTTAGGGTTGACAAGGCATTCATTTCAATTCAAAATATTTCAATAAGTAAAACTTGACATTGGGTGCCAACTTCTCTAGAATTAGAAACTATTTTTAAATTTTTCATTTTTTAACCTTCGCAAACGTCATTGAATCCTCTATTTGATCATTGATTCTAAGTGACTGATAGATCTAGTAGACTAGTTGATAGTCTCATTGAAGAGCAGGATCAAAACTGAAAAACAAACTTCTTAAGGTTGCAAACCCTAATTTGGCTTCTGGGCCATCAAAACTCTGGGCACCCTTAGCCAACCGGGAAGCTTTTTCTCATCACAATTTTTTCAAGGATTTTCACCATTTTAAAATTGAATTTGACCTCCCTTCAGTCTGCATTTCTTGGCACTTGACATATATCTCCTAAGCTAGCTGATAAGTCCATTACGGAGCTGGATCAAAACTGAGCATGTACTTCTAGAGGGCATAAACCCTAAAAACTTCATCTAAAAAGTTAAAATCTTGGGAACCCCTGGCTGATAGGTGCTCATTTATTTCATGAATTAACCATTTTTACAACTTTCTCATTTTGCCCTTTGTGTTGTATTTTTCATTAAATTTACAACTGTCAGCTACTAACAATTCTTCTAATCAAGATGAAATATGCAAAGGAAATCTTGAAGAATTCTAAAAAAGATGAATATTTTAGCAAACCCTAGCAACTACATTTGAGGGCTCAAAACCCTAGGCATTCTTGGCTAGCAAACTGTGCTCCTTTATTCTTTGGACTCACAATTTGACTAAGACTAAATCCTTTTGTTTGACTCTTGATTCCAGTAGTTTGGCATCTTGGATTAATCTACTAATGAATTCGTTGCAAAGCTTGATCAAGTCTGAGACAAACATCTTAGATATCATTTGTTCAAAAAGCTACATTTGGTGCCTCAAAAGTTTGGGTGACCTTGGCCAACAGGTGCACTTTTCAACATCAGTGTTATTCAAATTTTGACTAACTTCATTTCCCTTTGACTTCCATCATTTTTCATTTGATCTTCAAATTCAGGTGTTAGATAGATCTTTTGGACTGGCTAACAGGTGCTCCTTTATTGCCAAACTTAGAATTTTTTTGATGATTTTCACCTCTTCAAAAATACCCTCCATTGTGAAGCATCATTTCAAGCATCTTTTGCCATAGAATATGTTGTGATGTGTTTGAGGCTTAGATTTCAACAATTGGTATCTAGCCATTTGCCATTGTTGATTTTAGAGGTCCTTAACGTTTCTCCTGAAAAAGTGAAATAGACCCACTAGAGCAAAACTGACTTTTTCTTGATTCTAACTTCACCAATGTGGTCGTGAAGTGAAAGAAGCCAATCAAATTTATTTTCATTCAATTCTAGAAAGATCCTATTTTTAGGGTTTTTCCCAAAAATAGGGGCTCAAAAACCCTAATTTTCAAATTTTTCTAGTATCTTCTGGATAGTAAACCCACAAAAATCCCATTTGTTGCTTGACCTAAAACTGACTTTTGATGACAATTTTACAAGATTTAGACCATTTTAATCAAAATACCTTATTAAAGAAAAAATTTAATTTTTGGGTACAATAATGTTAAGCTTTCCAAAGTTACATACATCAAATACAATAACATTAGCATTATCCTTTAATCGCATCACCATTACATATTTATCTCCTACATCTTATCATTCATGTCAAGCTTTACAACTGCATACATCAAATATACATTGAAATCTTTATCTCTTGCATCTACTCATTTTTATTTGTAGTTTCTTGTATTTTATTATCATTTATATGTATGGTATGTAGTGTTTCATTGAAATGAGGGTATGTGCTGGATCATGATGGGCCAAAAAGTGGCCATATGATGGGTATGTGGCCGACGACTTTTTTTAACCAAGAATTGATAAAACGAAAAGGATTTTTAAAGGAGATTTTCAACTTTCCACCAATATAAATTATGCTTTACTTTGAATTTAATAAGTAATTACTATTCATTTTCTATTCAAATTATGACTAAAGTCCTGATTGATAGACTGATTGAAAAAAATCTATAGCTTTCAAATGGTATCACATTTTTTGAATCCAAAACATGCGTCACATTCTATGCTTTGCATACTAAAGGATTAAAAAAAAAAATTGAATTTCATGAAGTTTTGACCAAGTTAAGGTGGTCAGACCTACGAGTTTTTTATATTTTTTAAAAGTTGTAATTTAAAAAATCATAATTAATTATTTATTTGGAAAGAAAAATAAAAAAAATGCATCACATTGGGACATGGAGTCAGCTACTTATATCAAAATATTCCAAAAAATATGATCATTTTTATTGTGGTGAGGGGTGGTCAAAATAGACACCTACTTATTTTTTTCCCAATTTAAATTACTACTGTATTGAAATTTCAAATTTTCCTAAATAGATTTCTTTTTTTTTTTTAAACAAACCTAGTATTTTAGAAAGTACATTCAATTTGCTACAGATTCTATTTTTACATATTTTTGAAATAATATCGATAACTTATTCAAATTTTTACGTCAAGTTGCCTAACTCTGATTTTTCTAATTTTTTTGCCACTTAAGGGCCTTTTTTTTCATGATGATCCTACACATATCCATGATTTTCTTCACTTTACACTATGAAATCATTACATACAATGTGGAATAACTAGAACATTGTTTGGCTTTATTCTAAATCCCTAGTTTATAATCATGAAATTTAATGGGTATGGGTTATTGTCCCAATTTTTTGACTAATTTTAGGATTACATATAGATGTGTGTGTGTGTAGATACATCTATATATATATAATTATGTGTATGTATATATATATACACACACATACACAAAGAGATGTATACTCATGACACACTATATGTTACATTGTAGTGCTAAGCCTTCTTGACCATGGGTGATCCCACAATAGTGGTTTACAATTTTTGGCCAAACTGGACATTGATATTTTTTTTTAACACAATCTCCACATTCGGGCACCTATAGCGATTAAACTGTAAGGAATTTGAAGATGATGCAAACTAGAGTCTTGTCATATTTTGTTTATAGATTCTAAAAATATTTTTTTCAATTCTTTTGGAATTAGATTGCACTTCTTTTCCATCTCCCATGAAAATTGGTTTTT
>VDFB02000008.1:294925050-294979871 GCA_007258455.2 Sequoia sempervirens
AAAAAATTTAATGAATGGTTTTCCAATAAGATGTATTAACCAAAATATTCCAAATTTGTATACAATTACTAAAGATGTACAAAATGAGACCTTTACTAAATAAATTTCAAAATGCATCATTAAATGTATATTAACATCATCCACACTCTAATTAAGAACATTAAAAACAACACCAACACAAAGAGATAAAATTAAAAAGTTCCAACTAATGATGTTATAATAATCCTCCCCAAGTTGATCCTCTCATCCCAATCATCATACTTAATGTTTTGGTACTTGAATCATGTTTATTATATTATGTGCTCTTCAACACTATGTAAATTAGAACTCTTAATAAACATGTTTTCTAAGAGGAAGCATTTTCTCTTTCTATTACCATAATGATTATTCTTGTTTTTGTAACTTGGTATTTCTACTTGTAGATTTTCAACTTTTTATTATGTAAATCATTCTTTGATACCCAAGTAGTTTAAAGGTTTTCTTGAATCTTATTTAGTTTTTAGATTCAAGTGCTTTCTCATTTTCTAATTTCTTAATCAAATCTAAACATTGTTCAATCCTTATTTCCTTCTAATACCAAAATCATCCTCTTTTCCTAACTATAAGAAGTCATAGTTCAATCCCACCATGGTTGTGTATCAAGCTAAAATTGGTATGATTGGGAATATGCATGATACTAAATTTATCATAATGGAGAACAATCATTTGACCATGAGGCCCTTGTTGAGAAAATGGTAATCAAGATATAGCTTTGATGCACACAACCTTTCTTTGGATTTTGCAAATTTGGCTAGTAATATTAATCCTAGTACAATGATTGATCTCCTTCATATACTATGTTGATTAATAAGCCATGTGGAAAGAGATACCCAAGTTAAATAGGTAAAGGAGGCTCAACAATCCCTTTGGTGATATTTTGTTTCCCTCCATCCCAAGCTTCTTCTTCATGTATTCCTCCTTATTGTTTTACTCCTATCTATCTTATGCAATTTATTTCTCCTTCCACCAAATCTCCCCAAATTTATCCTCTCCTTTTTCCTAGATCTCATCTCATGCTTACTTATTATGATGCACATAGTTCTCTTGTCTCCACATTAGTTCTCATTAGTTTGTTTACACTTCCCATGTTCCCCCTCCAGCTTTGTGATATTCCTCACATGGAAGTCTTTGTCACTCCACACTCATTTATTGTAATAAAACCGGTTTATACACACCTTCCATTTATCATCTTTCCGCCGTTCATGTCCTAATCCTAGTGTGCCCTCTATCTACCACTTGACATTAATGTTTTAGGAGCTTGTTGAGATGAAAAGTAATGTTGATTCCTTACACTGGCCAGAAACAAAAAGACATGCATATAAAAATCAAACACAATTCAATTTTCTAATGAAAATTTTACATATCCATTTTTTGTTGGATTTTTGGATCCTAGATTTGAGATGCACAATGTTAAAGGAGATCCCATGACACATTCAAGGTTCTTTAGTGCTACATATCTGGATTTTGTGTATGATGATAAGTTATTGGCTAAGTTCTTCCCATGAAATTTAATAGTATTATCTTCCATTTGGGTCTATTTTTTAATATTGAAATTGGTCAATGCAAATATTGGGAATGTTGGATTGAAGTTTATTATTTTAGATTTTTTTACTGTAAACAAGGATCTACAAAGTATATACATTATTAACATTTGCATGTGCAAGTGAGATGAATGTTAAGAGCTAAATTTGTTAGAGGCTACCACACTTAATTATGCATCTTCTAATGCTTCATCTACATCATCCTACCCTTGTAAATTTGAAAAGAAAAATTATTTCCAAAAGGATAGTAAAAAATAATGGAAATGACCATTGTACAAACTATACATTATAAATGTTTCTAATATAATTATGACTCTAAAGCCTCAACACCATTTTAGCCAAAATGTGCTTCCAAAATTTACTTAGTGCTTGCATGATTACACTTCCTCCTATTAGGCCATTAGATAAATCTGAGTTATTCCCAAAAGATATAATGAGAAAGAATTTTGTTATTAAATTGTAGAGTTAATTGTAATTATACTCAACATTTTATGGGATTAAGGAATAATTGATTAAGGATTTGATTGATAAAAAAAAATTAGGTTGAGAGGGTTAATATTGGGGTCAATCCTTCAATTGTTCCTCCTAATGAAAATTTAAATATTTTACACTAAATAAATCTAATAAAATGGTTTTATATGAGGGTCATGAGATTGAGGTACATATACATGTTGATGAGCTTGAAATCATTGATTCACCTATGTATGTGAGGAATGATAATTTGTTGGTATTAATAAAAATTATAAGGGTACTTATTCTTCTTCTTATGTACTAGTGATTGACTTTTATAGAAATTTCTATGGACTAACCAGTATTCAAACTTAGGACCTCCCATTTGGTGTTAGGATGCTCTACTATTGAGCTAATGGCTCACATTGTGATGAGTCCTTTTATGGCTTAGGTGTGTATCATTTCTCCAACACACTCCCTTGAGCCACAACATAGGTGTCAAATGCACCTAGCTTGGCTCTAATACCAGGTTGAAATTTCCATGAACTAGTTAGGATGCAAATGTCCACCACTAAGCTACCCACCCACTTTATGACAAGTCAATTTATGATTTAGGTATGCTAATTTTTTTGACACCTTTTTCACATTGTGAGATATTACCAAATAATTATAATGGTCCTTTGGTTTTGTGTGGATCATGAACCATGTAAGGGTGTGTTTATTGATCTTACTCACCAATAAAATGTATGCATTGAATAATTTTTGTTTTATCATCATTTTATAAACAAGCATATGCATATTTGAGGGTTTATTTAAAATTGACTAATGATATGTTGATTGAAACTATAGGATACATTATTTTACCTTAATTTTTGGTCTAAAAGATGAGGGAAGTTCTTATTCTATGTCATATTATTTCTTCTTTAGATGTATCTCATATTTTACTTGGGTATCCATGGATAAAGCAATATCAAGCAACATCATCTATGTCATGCCATCAAGGTATCAAATATGTTTGAACACTAGTAAAGAGGTTACAATTGCAAGAGATCCGTATATGCCTTTATTTTAGATTAATTCATTTAACCTTAAATAATTTTAAGAACATACCTAAGGATCCTCTATATAAGTGCAAGGATTCTTTGCCTAATTTGTAAAAATTCAAAAGGAATAACAATGGTGGGAAAATCAAGACAAGATGCAACAATTTAGAATTCCTAAAGGGTTTACAATTATTAGAGCCAAAGTAGGTTATATGTAGGTTTTATATTATAAAATGATTCAAGAATCTATAAGGCCAAAAGAACCATAAGCATTGCAAACTTTAGTTTAGAAGCATAAGGGATTGGATATTTTCATTCCTAAACATGGTTTTCATAAGAAAAATTACTCATGTAGCAAGCACACTATAGAATTGACAAAGAGGGTTAGGGTTTTTAGCTTCATTTGTTATATGGAGATATTTTATTGTAATGTACATAATCAATGATATGATTCTTGATTTTTATAAGATTTAATATTATGACACCTTAACAAACCAAGCTATGACTTTCATGGTTCACTCCTACATGTATGAAATTTACATTTTCATCTACAAGTTTGACCCTAAATTTGTAGTTTTAAAATTATTTTGTGACCTTGACCCCTACACTTCTAGTCTTTAGGAATTTATTTATCTCCATTTTTTAGACTATGTTGAGATCCATTATAATGTTTTTTTGCACTAACTTTGGGAGGAAACTCATTTTTCCTTACTCAAACCCTTGGATTGATTTAAAAAAATTGAACAAGTTAAAATACATGCCAAATATAAATGCAAGTTCAATGGGTGTAGTTTTGAATTATAGACCTCTCATCCCCTAACAGATAGTTGATAGTTTTGATATTCATTTTTCTCTTGAAAGGTGTTTAACAAGACAAAAATATATGCAAAACGGGGAAGCAAAATACTATATTGAAAATGCTTTAAAAACTTTCAAACAAGTGCAATTTGAATTCAACAAATTTTAAAAAAATTGCATTTAGGGTTTCAAAATTAAACAAATAGATGCATTTTGAACTCTAAAAAAATTGAATTTTAAATACCTAGTGCTCAATAGTGCTCGATATGCAAACTAGAAAGATGAACTTTGAAGAGAGGAACATAAATTTGCTTTCGACGGAGAGAGAAACCTTGTTTGGTCGCCGTCACGGACTCTATTCGCCATGTGCACCAGGGAGACAATGATTGGTAAAAGAACAAAGTAAAAGTGACAGTGAAAATGAAACATTTTTTTGTTTATGTCATATTGAAGGGGTTCGGTCAAACCCATGTTCAACTGAGCCCACTTGGATATGTTTTTTTATTCGGGCATTCATTGGTTCGGCCGAACCCAATGGTTCGACTGAACCAATAAAATGGTTCGGTCAAACCATTGGGTTCGGTTGAACCATTGGGTTCGGCCGAACCCATTCAGTATGGGGAATGGAAAAAATCTGAATTTTCCTTCCTCTTAGAAAGTGTAAACCACTATTCTAAGGTAACCCCCATGCATGTTTATGTTTATATTATTGATAATCATGTTTTTGCTTTAATGACATGACATGCATAGGGTTATTGTCCCAATTTTTTGTCTACTTCTAGGATTACACATCTAACATTGTATCATGGTTTTAGGAAACATCTATCCATCATTTATCCTTATAGTTTGTAGACAATAATATGGGTTAATTTGGTTTCCTCCACTTGTCTTGTCAATTTCACATTAGTATATGGATGTCATGTATGATTTCTTTATTTTGTGAAATTGTTTCTACAGATGTGATGTAATTACAATTCTATTTGGGTATGGATTTTCTTTGTTTCAGTAATATTTCACCCCACACACACACACACACACATATATACATGTACACGTACATATAGATGTATGTATATGTAAGGTTTGTGTAGGATCATGATGGGCCAAAAAGTGGCAATATGATGGGTATGTGGTTGACGACCTTTTTTAACCCAAAATTGATGAAACGAAAAGGGTTTTTAAAAGAAATTCTCACATTTCCACCAATATAAATTATGCTTTACTTTGAATTTAATAAGAAATTATTATTCATTTTCTATTCAAATTATGACTAAAGTCTTGATTGATAGGCCGATTGAAAAGCATCTATAGTGTTCAAATGGTATCACATTTTCTTAATTCAAAACATGCATCACATTCTATGATTTGTATACTATAGGATTAAAAAACCAAAATTGAATTTCATGAAGTTTTGACCAAGTTAGGTAGTCAGACATATGAGTTTTTTATATTTTTTAAAAGTTGTAATAAAATTTTCATAATTAATCACTTACTTAGAGAAAAATTACAAAAAAATGTGCATCACATTGGGACATGACTCATCTACTTATATCTAAAATCTTATAAAAAAATTTATAATTTTATTGTGGTTAGGGTGGTCAGACAGACACTTACTTCTTTTTTCCCTAAAATTTAAGTACTACTACATTGAAATTTCAAATTTTCACCAAATAGATTTTTTTTTTTTAAACAAACTTAGTAGTTTGGAAACTTCATTCAATTTGCTACAAATTATATTCTTACATATTTTTGAAATAATATAGATAACTTATTCACAGTTTTACGTCAAGTTGCCTAACTCTGATTTTTCTAATGTTTTTGCCACTTACGAGCCTTTTTTTTCCATGATGATCCTGCACATACACTGTAAATACTTAAATATACATACACATATATATGTATACATATATGTTAGAGTAATCATGCATTAGCTTATAATTAATTATTCTTTAATTGATTATTAGACTAATTTATTCTAATGCACTTAAGCTAAACTTAGGAGTGATTTAACACTTATAGGGTTTTTATCGTATATAGCACTGAACCCTCATTGTAATAATCTCTCAAGCTTTCATATCTTTTGATAGTCTCTTGCATTCTATAATTATTTTCTTTTAGAGGAATATAAAATCATCGTTTTACAAATCTCTTGAGTAGAATGCATTTTGTTCATTGTTTGATCCCGTGTCTTGTGTTATTCACAAATCTAACATGGTATCATAGCATGGATTTAGTGAACCCCTTCTTGATTTATGAGGATTCTTTCTTCAATAAGGTTTAAAGGATTTAGATCTAAATCCCCTTTGTTTTTTTTGCAAATTTTGGAGGTGGGCGATTTTAGCTATAGTTTGGCATGAAAAGGACCTTACCATTGGATTCAGTGTCATTGAGAAAGTTAAATTTACCTTTTGTTTCACTTGATTTGGGTTCCTGATGCCAAATCTGCAAGGGTTTAAAGCAATTGTTTATTTTCTAGATTTGGATGGTAGCTACATTTTTTATTCATTTTGGCATGAAAAGGACCTCGCTGTTGCATTTAGGAGGCCAATTTCATGAATTTTGACCATAAATCTTCCCTATTTAGACTTTGGGAGCATCTAAGGAAAAAAAATTGCATAGGGACCGTACGACCTTTTGCACAAAAATCAAAAAAAAAATCAGAAGGGTGAAAAAAATAGATCGGTGATTTATTTTATTTTATTTTATTAGAAATTAAAAAAATAAAAACATCAAAAATTAGGTTTTAAAAATAAAGTTAGGGGCAATTTTTTATACGGGTTACCTTATTTAATGTACCTATAGGTAATAAATGCCTACAGGCCCCCTTTTAGCCAAGGTGACAACTGCTTTTTACCAACCAATGACATTAAAACCACCACTGCCAATTGTAGGTCATCCGACCACCTCCATAACTAGCAATTTTTACCTTTCCAATGGCTAGAAATTATTTTCCCAACAACATCCACGTTTTTTGACATCACTTGGTTTTTCTAGCCGACAGAGAATCTTGTGGTAGTAGAGAAACCTTTTTTGAATATTTTGGTCAAGTAAAGAGAATATTCCATCAAATTTTTGCTCTAGAAGGGTTGATTATTTTTTGACACCCTAGGGAATATTCTCCTGAATATTCCTGTTAACATCAGAATGACATCATTTGTATGAATGCTAACATCAACATGACATCTGTCATGACTTTCCACCTAGGCCTCTTCAAGACCCTTCTTTGTCCCTTGGGAGCGGTTTTTTTCTTTTCGCCATAACTTGGTCATACAATGTCAGACTTTGACGAATAAGATATGATCAAAAAGCTAGTTCTTCCAACTTTCCAATGGTGTGGATCTTGTTGCTTTTTTTTATCATGCATTTGATAGCTTGTTAAAGTCAGAGGTGTTGTTTTCAGTCCCGAGCTCATAAATTTTCACTAGTTTCTCTATTTTTCTCAATTCTAGTAGCATTGGAACCGTCTTTTAGAGCTCTTCATAGCCATCCATGCACTCTTTCTAAATTTCTCTCCAAATACATTTTATTTATTTATTTATTTTCACACTACAGTGAATTACTTGGACATCTTAGCTCCTTGAAACTATTCTTTTGTGTGGGATGAATCATTTTTGGCTATTCTATATGCACTTCTAGTATTTTTTCCTATTTGGGCATTGTAGAAATCTTTTTCATGTACATTCTCTTTTGTAGATGCACTAAGATGTGCCATTCTAGTGTATAAGTTTTGGGGATTTTTCACATCTTGTTGTGTTATTTGTATTTGCACTATGATTAATATAAATCTCCATGGGGGATTGATGTTTTCCTTTGGTTTTCTATCACACCTTTGTCAAGTGAGTCACCCTTCCATGACAATAGAGAATCCTAGTGATTCTTTCCTCATGTGTGTGTGCTTTAGTTTTCACACCTTTTTATTTGCAAGTTGTTTCTCCTACATGCACTTCTTGGTTTCACATAGTTTCAATTTAATTTTCATGGCTCCCCCTTTTTAGCATTATGGGGGGTTTCTACTCTTGGTGCTAATGCTTCATTTGTTTCACGGTTTGGAGTGATCTACAGAGCTAGTTCTTGTTCCTATGTACTTTCAGATGCAACACATATTAGTAGTTGGTTACAAGCATGTTAATGAGTTGGAGCATTTACCTTATGGACATTCTTGTATTCTTGTTTCTAGAAGTAACCTTCTATTTTCATTTGATCAGAGACTACTGGTACCTGTAATTTTGGTTTGTAGTTTTTCATGCATGTTGAGTAGTGTCGATTTTGGTCACTCATATGGATTCATGTGTCATTTGTATCTTTGATTTTGAAAAATTTTCCTTTCTTTTCTATTTGATTCAAGTAGTTTCGTTGGGGACACTCATGCAAATTATTGTTTCTCTCATGAACAATGTTTTTAAGTCTATTGGTACCTGTATTTTTGACTTGCATGTTGAATAGTGAAATTTTTGGTCACTCATACAATTTCATGTTGTTGGAAATATGTGTCTCAATCTCACAAGATGAAACCTCTGAAAGAGCCAAGTTGGTGTGACATCCATATTGTCTGGCCGACTAGCAGCTTTGGAACCTTGTGAAAAGTTCTGGTCGTTGAGACCTTGTTTCAGTCTTGCTGAATGGACCTATCATTGTGACATGATGATCACTGTAACCCTCTGCTGAGTGGATTGGTCTTGCCGAGGGGTTGATGCCTAAAGGTTGTTGGGGAGACTCATGGTGACTAGAGTCATTAGAGTAACACAAAGGCTTCAGTATGAAGTCTTGGTGATAGGGGGTATGCCTCACCGATAAGCATACACTCAGAGCTATTGGGGTGACGTGAAAGTTTCAGTATGAAGTCCCAGCAATAGCCTAAGTCTTTCTGATAGTGTTCACATTGATATGACTTGAAGACTTCGATATTACCTCTGAGAGATAGCGGTAAGTCTTGCTGACTATTGGAAATTTTGGAATGACTTGGGAACTTCGGTATGATGTCTCACAGAAGAGCATTAGTAAATGTGTTCTTAGTATCTAAAATATTTTGAGAGATACAAATTATACTATTCTTCTATAGCTATTCAAAATCAAAGGGTCCAAATTTGGAAACAACATAACTATCCATTTTTTAATCATATCACAGTTACATCTTTATCTTTTGCATCTTATGTTTCATGTTTGTTGGCATTTCAATTTGCACCTCTAGACTGCATATTGGAAATAGACAGCTATGCACAGTATTAACTACTCTTCAAATTAGAAGGGGAAGTTCACTCTTTTGTCATTTTACATAAACAGTAAAGTAATCTAAATTCCTATCATTTTTACTCAGATGGTAGAGGCACAAGGTCATAAAACCAAATACATTATAGCTAAGGTTTTCTCTGGTTTCTGCAAATCTTAACTACAACTAGGCTAAAGCTATGACTATCTTATCTCCTCAAGTAAAATCAGAGTAAAAGGAGTTAGGAGCAATTGGGAATGGTTGACAATAAACTCTATCTTAGGATTTCCAAGGAGGTGAAACACTCTATCCGAGGTGTAGGTTGAAATAAAGGTTATTAAAAACAAACATGAAATGACAAGCTAGTTCTCAAGAATCCCAAGAAGGTGGAACAGTCTATTCAAGGTGTAGGCTAAAAATAAGATTACTAGAAATGACATTAAATAATAATCTTTATCTCTAAATTCCCAAGAGGTAAAACACTCTATTTGAGATATAGATTGAAAGAAAGATTATTGAAAAGAAACATGAAATGACAAGCTAGTTCTAAGGATTCTCTAAGGTGTAGGCTTAAAAGAAGATTACTAGAAATGACATTAAATGATAATCTTTATCTCTAAATTCCCAAGGAGTTGAAACACTCTATCCGAGATGTAGATTGAAAGAAAGATTATTGAAAAAAAAACATGAAATGACAAGCTAGTTCTCAGGATTCTTCGAGGTGTAGGTTGAAAAAAAGATTAATAGAAATGACATTAAATGATAATCTTTATCTCTAAATTCTGAAGGAGGTGAAACACTCTATCTGAGGTGTAGATTGGAAGAAATATTATTGAAACAACATAGTAAATATGGGACAACAAATTGCATGATGAAACAAACACACAATAGATGATCAAACTAGCTTTATATTAAACAAAGTGAACAAATACTGAATTGCAATATTGTAGGCAAGGTGGTACAACAATTTCTTATCATGGGAAAAATTTAAAATAAAATGAGAAGGGTGCTCTTATTTATAGAATCTCAAAGGAGTAGGGAACCCTAAAATCTCCTTGAGTTAACATTAGTCTTGCCAACATGCAAAAATTATTTCTATTTCTAAACAAAGATAACCTAATAGTTAACTAGAAAAATTACCTCAGTTAACTTGTCTAAAACTAGAACTAATTGAACTTGCCAAATTGTAAGTCTTATTGATATGAGATTCAACTGATAACCAACATTAGTTAACTGAAACCTCACTAAAAGTTTCACCTCCACTAAAAGATATCCCCAAGGAAGAGATAAACACGCATAAAATCAACAATCTTAACTCAAGAGTGATCTTGAGTTGACTGCTGCCTTTGACTCTATCCTTGGGAAATCATGAAATCTAGCTGACTGTCTACTCCAAGCCATCATGAGCAATCATCTCCTCTAGGAAATCATTAACTATATCTTCCTTAGGAACTTTGATATTGTCCAAGTTAATGGAATATTTACCCAATGTCTTCTTTCCATTTGCGATCAATCTCAAACATTCTTTGACCTCCTCAGCTACCTTGTCAAAACTTGTTGACATCATAGATCTTACAAAGGCAACGCCCTTTGTTTTCACTGAATATCCTCTACAATATGAAATGATCAACTGTTTCCCATGAAAATTCAAATTTGAAAATCAACCACCACAATTAAATGCATTCATTTTTCACATTTGAATGATTTAATAAGAGGGAATTTCCGGTCATTTTCATTACAAATTTTCCTTTGTTTTCACTAAATATCCTCTACAAATTCAAAGCTTACAAAGGCAACCTTTCCACATTCCTTATTAAACAGTGCTTATCCAAGATGGTACACCTTGAATAACTAAATTCATGTTACCATAAATCAATATACTATTTTATATATGTGTTCTCAATATCTAAATTTTTTTGAGGGATACAAATTATACTATTCTTAGTTAGCTATTCAAAATCAAAGGCTCCAAATTTAGAAACAACATAATTATCCATTTTTTAATCATATCATAGTTACATCTTTATCACTTGCATCTTATGTTTCATGTTTGTTGGTGTTTCCATTTGCACCTCTAGACTGCATATTGGAAACAAACAACTATGCACAGTATTAACTACTCTTCAAATTAGGAGGGGAAGCTCACTATTTTTCTATTTTGCATAAAAAGTAAAGTAATCTAGATTCCTATATTTTTTACTCAGCTGGTAGAGGCACAAGGTTATAAAACTAAATACATTGCAACTAAGGTTGTCTTTGGTTTCTGCAAATCTTAACTACAACTAGGTTAAAGCTATGACTATCTTATCTCCTCAAGTAAAATCAGAGTAAAAGGAGTGAGGAGCAACTGGGAATGGTTGACTATAAACTCTATCTCGGGATTTCCAAGGAGGTGAAACACTCTATCTGAGGTGTAGGCTGAAATAAAGGTTATTAAAAAAAAAATGAAACAACAAGCTAGTTCACAAGATTCTCAAGAAGGTGCAACACTCTATCTGAGGTGTAGGTTGAAAAGAAGATTACTAGAGATGAAATTAAACGATGATATTTATCTCTAAATTCCCAAGAGGTAAAACACTCTATTTGAGATATAGATTGAAAGAAAAATTATTGAAAAGAAACATGAAATGACAAGCTAGTTCTTAGGATTCTTTGAGGTGTAGGTTTAAAAGAAGATTACTAGAAATGACATTAAACAATAATCTTTATCTCTAAATTCCCAAGGAGTTGAAACACTCTATCCGAGATGTAGATTGAAAGAAAGATTATTGAAAACAAAGATGAAATGACAAGCTAGTTCTCAGGATTCTTCGAGGTGTAGGTTGAAAAAAAGATTACTAGAAATGACATTAAATGATAATCTTTATCTTTGAATTCCCAATGACGTGAAACACTCTATCTAAAGTGTATATTGAAAGAAAGATTATTGAAAAAATAATAGTAAATATGGGATAACAAATTCTATGATGAAACAAACACACAATAGATGATCAAACTAGCTTTATATTAAACAATGTGAAAAAATACTGAATTGCAATATTGCAGGCAAGGTGGCACAACAATTTGTTATCACGAGAAAAATTTAAAATAAAATGAGCAGGGTGCTCTTATTTATAGAATCTCAAAGGAGTAGGGAACCCTAAAATATCCTTGAGTTAACATCAGTCTTGCCAACATGCAAAAAATATTTCTATTTCTAAACAAAGGTAACCTAACAGTTAACTAGTCTAAAACTAGAACTAATTGAACTTTCCAAATTGTAAGTCTTATTGATATGAGAGTCAATTGATAACCAACATTAGTTAACTGAAACCTCACTAAAATTTTCACCTCCACCAAAAGATATCCCCAAGGAAGAGATAAGCATGCATGAAATCAACAATCTGAACTCAAAAGTGATCTTGAGTTGACTGCTGCCTTTGACTCTATCCTTGGGAAATCACAAAATCTAACTGACTATCTACTCCAAGCCATCATGAGCAATCATCTCCTCCAGGAAATCGTTAACTACATATTCCTCAGGAACTTTGATACTATCCAAGTTAATGGACTATTTACCTAATGTCTTCTTTCCATTTGTGATCAATCTCAAACATTCTTTGACCTCCTCAGTTGCCTTGTCAAAACTTGTTGACATCACAGAGCTTACAAAGGAAACCTCCTTTGTTTTCACTAAATATCCTCTACAATATGAAATGATCAACTGTTTCCCATTAAAATTAAAATTTGAAAATCAACCACCACAATTCAATGCATTCATTTTCCACATTTGAATGATTTAATAAGAGGAAATTTCTAGTCATTTTCATTACAAATTCTCCTTTGTTTTCACTCAATATCCTCTAAAAATTCAATGCTGACCAAGGCAACCTTTGCACATTCCTTATTAAATGGTGCTTATCTAAGATGATACACCTTGAATAAATAAATTCATGTTTCCATAAATCAATATACTATTTTATATATGTGTTCTCAGTATCTAAAATATTTTGAGGGATATAAATTATACTATTCTTAGTTAGCTATTCAAAATCAAAGGCTCCAAATTTAGAAACAACATAGTTATCCATTTTTTAATCATATCATAGTTACATCTTTATCACCTGCATCTTATGTTTCATGTTTGTTGGTGTTTCAATTTGCACCTTTGGACTGCATATTGGAAATAGATAGCTACGCACAGTATTAACTACTCTTCGATGCATAGTTGGAAGAATAGTTCGATGTATGATCAGTGTGAATTCAATTATGAAAGATTGTAACTTGAATGTTTTGTACAAGGTTGGTCATTGAATCTGCTACTGTAACTTGACATCTGAAAGATAAGTCTGATCTCTGTATGTAATCTCCATTACTGTAATACAGTGTGACTTCTCTTGGTGTGGTGGGTTTTTTCTCTCGTAAGGGTTTTCCCACATAAATCTGGTGTTGATGAGTGTATGTTGTATTCTCTGTTTCTATTATTTCTTAGAAGTGTATCTTAATTGGACTGTAATTGAAAATTTAGAAGCACCTCTGCATTCTTCTCTAAGGTTTTGACGTTAGGAGAGTTGTTTCCGCAACTTAGCTTTCCTTACATATGTTTCATTTTTATCTTCAAGTTTCAAATGTTTGCCTTTTTTTTCCATCTTATAATTTTAGTACTGTAATTGGGGGCACTCATGTAGATTATAGTCTCTTTGGATGTTGACATTTATATCTTCGATAAATCTAGATGTATTTCCTTTATTTTCCATCTGATTCGAGTAGTGTCATTGTGAGAACTCATGCAGATTCTTGTTATCTTGATCTTGATCATCATTTGTTCTATAGGATGTTCTTCATTTCAGCACCATATCAGTCATCTTTTGACAAAAGTCTATAGCTTCGTGCTTCAATGATGTTCTACATGTTCCTCTTTTTTGTTACATTTTTTTTGTTAGATTCTTTTCAATCCTTCATTTTCCTTTCTCTCTTTTGGAGAGGATTTTCCTCCCATAGTGGTCTTCTTCATTTTCTGTAGTTGTGAGAGATCTTTTGTTTGCACATGGGTACTTCACCAGGGATTTTTTATCGAGATCCATCATGCATTAGCTAATAAATAATTAGTATTTAATTGATTATTAATCTAATTTATTCTTATGCATTAAGTTAAACTTAAAAGTGCATTTATGATTTTAGGGTTTTCCTCCTATATAGCTCTCAACTCTCATTGTAATTATCTCTCAAGCTTTCATATCTTTTAATAGGACTTGCATTATGTAATTATTTTCTTTTTGAGGAATAGAAAATCTTTGTTTTGCAGAGCTCTTGATTAGAAGGTGTTTTGTTCATTGTTTGATCACGTGTCTCATGCTATTCAAAAATCTAACAACATACAAATTAAAGATATCACATTTCCACAATCCATACTGATTATTGCTAGATGATTTCTGGATTTGATTGTGTAAGAGTTTTTTGCATCAACGTTTTGGATCACACTTAGTGATCCATCATCAGGATAGTTGAGAGCTCAAGGAGAAAAAACAACTATCCTTGAGCTCTCAACTATCCTGATGATGGATCATGGAGTGTGATCCGAAATGTTGATGCAAAAAACTCTTACACAATCAAATCCAGAAGTCATCTAGCAATAATCGATATACAAATTATTTTCTCCACAGACTTCTTCCCACATTCCTCTTCGACCCCCGATACTTTGTGAGGGCTCCTCTTTAGTGTGTGCTCTCCTTTGGTCATAGGTAACACACATTGCATCCTTCCTCACATTTTGTAGTTACAATAATTGGTTTATGCTACTTCCTACATGAAGTCCCAATTTTTTGATTTGTTTTAGGATTACACAACACATCATGTTGTCCAAGTGACACATATCGTCAACCCATAATTTCTACTTAAATTTTTGTAGACAATGATATAATTTAATTTGATTCCCTTCACCTATCTTGTCAATTTTTCATCATTGTATGGATTTCGTGTAGGGTTTGATTATACTTGGGTGATCCCACAATAGTGGTTTACAATTTTTGGCCAAACTGGACACTGAATTTTTAATTTTTAACTATATCTTCACATTCAGGAACATATAGCGGCTAAACCATGAGGAATTTGAAGATGATGCAAACTAGAGTCTCGTCACATTTTGTCTATAAATTCTAAAAATATTTTTTTCAATTTTTTTAAAATTAGATTGCACTTATTTTTCCATCTCCCACAAAAACTGGTATTTTTCAAAAAATAGCATTTTTAAAAAGTGACGCACACCATATAAGGTATAACTTTTTTTCCATGAAGGATAATATTCCAATTCTTTTGAATTTACATTTGTGACTCTGATATCTAGAGCTTCCACTTGGTTATATATTTTTTTATTGAATATTTTTTCTTTAATCAAGTTTTGAAGTCAATCAAATGACAATTTAGACATAGCGCGACCATATAACGCATAGCTTTTTTTTTATATATCAAAATTCATTTTTTTTTTTTTTGTTGGATCAAGGACTTCAATATCTGGTGCACTCATATTTTTCAATTTTTTTTGATAATCTGCATATTTTTCCACATGTGCAGAACAAAGACCTTCATTTTAGATGAAAAACCTATGTTTAATAAAACTAAAAAACAAATACATAATAAAACCAAAATATATTAAAATTATATTCATTGGATAGCTCGTTCAAGGCTACTTGATTCCAAGTTTGGTTTCTAAATATTCCCCCATTTTCATCCTCAGCGGAGCTTGAAAGCATAAAAATTTAGGTTTTTTGTGTGAACAAATTAAAAAATTAGGGAAAAGAGCGGTTCGCTAGAACAGGGGGTTCTACAAACCCCCAAGGGTTCTAGCGAACCAGGGTTCATTCGAACCCCATTAATATGCATTTTTCCTTTATTTTTTGGGTGGAAATGTGGGCCCAATAATTAATGGGTTCGCTCGAACCCTAGTTCGGTCTAACCCCTTTATGGTTCGGTCGAACTTGTAGGTTCATGCGAACCCCTAAAACCAATTTTTTTGCCATGGGGTCATTTTTTCTCAATTTTCCTTCCTCCATCAAATTGTAAACCACTATTATGGCTTCACCCACTGTGAAATAATTACAACAAATGTGAAGTAACTACAATTCTATTTTGGTTTAAGTTTCTTTATTTTAGTAATATATAACCACACATAGATATATATGTGTCTATATATATGCACACAAATGTACATATATACATATATATTTGTATATGTATAAATATATACACACACAAATTAATACATATATATATTTATATGTAGATACATATATATACATACACATATATAATTTTTAAAGCATGAACCATGCACTATTCATTGTTTGATCCTATGTCTCGTGTTATTCACAAATCTAAGATGGTATCATAGCAAAGATTTAGTGAACCCCTTCTCGATTTATGAGGTTTTTTCTTGAACGAAGGTTAAGGGCTTCAGATCTGAATCCCACTTTTTTCTTGCAAATTTTGGAGGTGGTCGATTTTAGGTGCACTTTGGCACAAAAAGTACCTTACCATTGGATTCAAGGTCATCAAGAAAGTTAAATTTTCCTTTTGTTTCACCTGATTTGGGTTCCTGATGCCATATCTTTGAGGGTTTGAAGCAATTCTTTATTTTCCAGATCCAGATGGTAGCTAGATTTTTGGTGCACTTTGGCAAGAAAAGGACCTCTCTATTCCATTCATGAGGCCAATTCCACAAATTTTGACTATAAATTTTCCCTATTTCGACGTCGGGAGCATCTAAAGAAAAAATAATTACATAGAGCCCATATGGGCTTTCTACGACACTATGCAGGAAAATTAAAAAAATTGAAAGTCTGCGAAAAAAAGTTAGTTGAAAGATTTATTTTTTAAAATTCTTTTTATTAGAAATTTTAAATATATATATATATATATAATTCAAAAAGCAGTTTTTAGAAATAAAGTTGGGGGCCATTTTATATGTGGGTGGCCTTTTTTAAGGTACTCATTGGTAATAAATTCCTACAAGCCCCCTTTTATTACCCCTTATGCCTAGTCAATTGGTCGCTACCTGTTGAATTGTTTTAATCTTGTCATAAATTATATGGGTTTGAAAATGTCCTAAATATTTTCCTTTATCCTAAGTCTAGGTTTAATTTATGCCTAAGGTTTTTTATCTTATAAACCTTGTGAACGACCCTCTTTTAAGTCACAAAATGATGTATATGCCTATTAAACTTCTAAACAATGCTTGGCAGGTCCCACTGAATGCATCTTATTGGACTTTGTTAATGAGTGAGTTACTAAAGGCTTTTTTGAGCATGTGAAAAATGCTTCCACCAAATGTTTGAATGTGGACCATTCATCACTAAAGGATGATAACTCCCATGATCACTAGCCTATTGATTAAACAACACACATGTTGAAGATTCTCAGGTTGATTTGGGTCATTGCTCGCTAGCCTGTGACCATAGATCTGAATCCTACATATTCTAGAGGGCTAGCAAGCTGCTAAAATGTGGATCCTCTGGCAGCTTGTGAAGCATGATGGGGCCACAAAGTTGACAAAGAAGTGCACACTTGGTGGAAATAAAGCATGGTGGATGTCAAGTTAGGAGAAAGGAAAAAGTTCAAACTTTATTGACTCCATTTGAGCCACACACTAATCCACATCGAAATGAGATTGATGAGAATATGTATCTTTATATTTGAATTAATATAGATAGCTTCCTATTCACCAAAAAAAGTTACCAAAAAGGACATCACTGAGTCATTCTGGTTTGTGCGAGCGAGCAGTAATGGAAAAGTTGATGGTTTTTTTTGAATTGATGGCTTTGTTTGTCGTAAAAGCCTATTTTAAAGCTTGTAATTGGTTGCAAAGAAATAACAAAGGCATTTCCATAAAATTGTAAAGTTGTTGTAAAGTGTTTTGAGTTCCTGGCATCTCCAAAGTAGGTTTTTCTACGATTTAAATCAGTAAGTGAAATTCACATTCCTTGAGCTTGAATTTACCTTGGTTTTCATTCAAACTATTGTATTATCATTTCAATTAGGTTTTGCGTTTTCTTTTAAGTTTTGATGTTCATTTGAGCCATTGCATGGTTGAGGATTCTATTAATTTTTGTGTCAAATCTAGACTCTACTCTACTCTACACACTTTTTAAATAAAAATAACTTTCAAAATAAATTTACCAAAAAAATAGGGGCAAGAATGCATTTTTTATTTATAGAATTTGTCCACTTTGAAAATTAGTAAAAAATATATATATTTGTTAAAAAAATAGAAAAAATAGTTAGCCATAAACTACATGGTATTAGCTAATTTTCCACCAAGGAATTTTTTGGAATACTAAAAAAATGTTAACATTTTAGGGGGATTACGTAGGATGCTATTTTATATTTTTTTGAAGAAAAGATAACTTTGTGTTCTCCCTCAATTTGAACCCCTTAATCTCCACAGTTTAAAAAATGTAGTTTAGGAAGTAGTTCTAGACCACTATGACTCTTGCTCTTGTCAAATATTCAAATTTTGAGCATAAATATCCTCAATCTCATCCAAGATTAATTTCTACTACTGTTAGATGAAATGTAGCCATCTATGACCCCCTTTTGGTCCCTCCTTTCGATGGAAATACCCCCTACTTCTATTCAGGTGAAAATTCCTAATCCTCCTATGTCACATTTTATTTCTACTACTTCTTTGTTCCCCTTCTCCATTCATGAGGGTTATTTTGGCATGTCTCTTTAAGTTTATATGGTAGCTTCTTTATGGTCTACTTCCATGATTAGGCATTTTTATCATTTTTTCTCACCTATTGGGGCCCTAGACAAGGTTTATGCTCCCCTTCTTATATGGATGGAAATAATGAGTTCTCTTGCAGTATTATGCAATGAATGGAAAAAGGTCTTTTAAAACATGTTTCATTATCCCATGTGTAGATTAAAGGTATGTTTCTTAAAAAGTTGGCTATGGAATTGTCTAGATTCTTTTAGTTTTTTAATATCTTGTGGCTTTGTTGTAGCTATGCTATATATTGGTTTTTTTCACCACTTTTTTGTATAAGGCTTAAGGACCTTTGAAAAACCCCTCTCATTAATTAAAAAAAAATTGATTTCTCTCATATAATATTTTTCTTTCCTAGATTATATCTAAAGTGTCAATGCATAATTAGGAGACATGTTATCAAAATATTATAATTTGAATTTCACAAGCCCTAATGGCTTTAAAAGAGGGTTTGCAAAACCCATGTAAGGCCATCAAACACAATTTCTTCCTTTAGGTCTTCGTAAACCTAAAAATATATTTTTTTACATATAAAACAATGGAGTTTCTGACCTATTAACCATATGGCATGTCCATCTACCCTGAATCTCGGAGGCACCAAGAAACATAATTTTCACAACATAAGAACAAACAAAAAGAAAAAAAAAGTAACCTATCCAAAAGGATAGAATACACAAATGGATCTTCTTGAGATGCATAATAAGGGACAGTCTTGACAACTCAGCTTGAGACTACAAACAACTTGTCCATTTGCTGATTGAATTTGTTGTGTAGAAGGGTTGTAATGCTTGATGCATGCAATGAAAAACTCGAGATCTGACACTGTGATGGGAATAGAAGTTGTTGCCAACAATCTAGAGCAATCAAGATGTTTTATTGTAGTACTTTCTATGCCTTCCAAAGTTCTCAATTTAATCAATGAATGAACATGGCACAAGTTAGTGTCAAAAGGTTTCAAGAAGTCATAAATCAAGACCGATTTGGTCTTGTATTCAATTGGATTGAATTGCATTTTAAAAAAACTAGACTTTTGACTATAAACTTGCATATGTTTGAACAAACTTTTGTAAACACCAAAAATAGCTTCTGATGACGCTAAAAATACCTAGTCAAGGGGCAATTTTCATGAAATTTTCTAAGACGTGGGTTTTGTAGAAAATATATTTCTAAGACAACCCAGATTATCAAAATTTTAAAAAAATGACCTTTCCTTAGGCATGCAATGACTTTTCAAAAATAGATGTTGTAGAAGCAATAGGGGCTACAAGGTCAATTTTCCCCGAAAAAATCTGGCATATGGGTTTTGTCCAGTTTCTCTATTTTCGAAAAAGATGAATTTTTTTTAAAGCCCTTAAAATAGGGGGTAGTGAGGCAATTTTATTGGAAAATTCTAGAATGTGGGTTTTGTTGCCAACACTATGCTTAATAAGTCTAGATGACCAAATCTGTGAAAAAATGTCATTTACTTGGACATTAAAGAGAATACCTAAGACAAGGATAGAAGATAGAAATTATATTCTGCCTCTTTAAAATGGCACCTATGCCTTTAATCCAATTTGATGAAGTTTGACAAGCATGTGTTGAAAAGATGGAGCCTGGAAAATTATCCCTCTAAACAATCTGGACTTGGAATTGTGAAGAACACTGAAAAATCCCTCTTGTAGCATCTCCAAATCTTATTTGCATGAGAAAATATGAGCTCACCTTCAAACCGTGATGGAGAAAATGGATGCCCAAGTGCTTTAATAAATAAATTTTCATGAATGGAGGAATTTACATGCAAGTAAAACCTAAATTTAGGATGAAGCATTCTCATTGGACCTCATTTAGTCAATAGAATTGAAGACTAATTCTTCAAAAGGCATCAATTGTCATGCATAAGAAGGAAGATGCATCATGGAAGAAAAATGGTGCAGTTCAAGTTCAGTTTAGAGGTGCATGTAAAATATGACATGCAATTTAAGTTGAGTTGTCAAATTCCTAAAATTTAGGGCAGCCAAGGCATGCATTTTAGTTCAAAAATATTCAACAAGTCAAAGTTGACTTTGGGTGCTAACTTCTCTAGACTTAGAAACTTCTTTGAAAATTTCCATTTTTTAACCTTTGCAAATGTCACTGAAGCCTTTGTTTGATCACTGATTCTGAATGACTGACAGATCCAATAGACTGGATGAAAACCTCATTGAAGAGTAGGATCAAAACTAAAAAGGAACTTCTTGAGGTTTCAAACCCTAATTTTGATTTATGGGCCATCAAAACTTTGGGCGCCCCTGGCCAGTAGGGGATCTTTTTCTCATTAGACAAATTGTTTTGAAGGATTTTCACCATTTTAAACTTGATTTTGACCTCCCTTTCAGTTCACATTTCTTGACACTCGACAAATCTCTTGAGCTGGCTAATAGGTCCACTGTGAAGCTGGATCAAAATTGAACATGAACTTCTAGAGGGAATGAACCCTAAAAAATTTATCTAGAAAGTTAAAATCTTGGGAACCCCTAGCTAGTAAGTGCTCCTTTATTTCCAAACAACCATTTTTATAACTTTCTCATTTTGTTCTTCATGCTTTATTCTTCATTCAATCTATAGGTGTCAGCTACTGACAATTCTTCTTATTAGGCTAAGATATGCAATGGAAATCTTGAAGAATTTTGAAAAAGATGAATATTTTAGAAAACCATAGCAACTGCATTTGAGAGCTCAAAAGCCTAGGCACCCCTAGCTAGCAAGTGCTCCTTTATTCTTTGGACTCACAATTTGACTATGACTAAATCCTTTTGTTTGAATCCTAATTCTAGTAGTTTGGAAACTCTTATTAATCCATTGACAGATTCATTGCAAAGCTTGATCAAGTATGAGACAAACATCTTAGATGTCATTTGTTCAAAATGCTAAATTTGGTGCCTCAAAAGTTTGGGTGCCCCTGGCTAGCATGTGCGCTTTTCCCCATCAGTGTTAGTCAAATTTTGACTAACCTCAATTCCTTTTGACTTCCTCCATTTTTCATTTGATCTTCAAATTCAGACGCTAGATTTAGATCTTCTGGACTAGTTAGAAGAATTTTAGAGAAGACTCCTTGGAAGTGACAAACCCCAAAAATTTTATTTGAGCCTTTGAAATATTAGGTGCCCCTGGCTAACAGGTTCTCCTTTATTTCCAAACTTAGAATTTTTTTGATGATTTTCACCTCTTCAAAAATCCCCTCCATCATGAAGCATCATTTCGAGCATATTTTTCCATAGAATCTTTTGTGATGCATTTGAGGCTTATTTTGACACCTGGTATCTAGCCATCTGCCATTGTTGACCTCGAAGGTCCTTAACTTTTCTCCTGAAAAAATGAAATACATCCACCAGAGCAAAACTGACTTTTTCTTAATTTTGACTTCGCCAATGTGATCATGAAGTGAAAGAAGCCAATCAAAATTATTTTTAGTCAATTTTCGAAAGATCCTATTTTTAGGGTTTTTCCCAAAAACAAAGACTCTAAAACCCTAATTTTCAAAATTTTCCAGTATCTTCTGGATAGTAAACCCACAAAAGCCTATGCTTTGTTTGACCTAAAGCTGACTTTTGATGACAATTTTACAAGATTTAGACCATTTTAATCAAAATGTCTTATTGAAGCAAAAATTTAAACAATATTAAGCTTTCCAACTACATACATAAAATATAATAATAGTAGCATTATCCATTTTTCAATTTTATCACCATTCCATCTTTATCACCTACATCTTATCATTCATGTTAAACTTTACAACTACATACATCAAATATACATTGAAATATTTATCTCTTGCATCTACTCATTTCTATTTGCAGTTTCTTATATTTTATCATCATTTATATGTATGGCATCCAGTGTTTCATTGAAATTATTTCTTTCACTTTATACTATGAAATCATTACATACAATGTGGAATAAAGACAACATTGTTTGGCTTTATTTTGAATCCCTAGTTTATGATCATGAAATTTAATGGGTATGGGTTATTGTGCCATTTTTTAAAACCGATTTTAGGATTACACATAGATGTGTGTATGTGTGTGCACGTCTGTGTGTATACATACACACAGATTTATACTCATGAAATATTATATGTTACATTGTAGTCCTAGGCCTTCATGACCATGCATGTTTATGTTTATATTATTGATGTAAATATGTTTATGCTTCAATGACATGACACATGTATAGGGTTATTGTCCCAATTTTTTGTCTGCTCCTAGGATTGCACATCAAACATTGTATCTTGGTTCCAAGAAACCTCTATCCATCATTTATCCTTACATTTTTGTAGACAATGATATGGGCTAATATGTTTTCCTCCACTTGTCTTGTCAATTTCACATCAGTATATGGATGTCGTGTATGATTTCATTATTTTTTGAAATTATTTAGATGCAAATGTGATGTAATTACAATTCTATTTGGATATGGATTTTCTTTGTTTTAGTAATATGTCAGTACACACAGATATATATGTGTCTATATATATACACACAAAAACATACATTCATATACATATGTATAATTATAATTATATATACACATATATATACATGTACATACATAAATATACATACACATATATGTGTATACAAATATATGTTATGTAGTCATGCATTAGCTTATAATTAACTGATCTTTAATTGATTATTAGTTTAATTTATTCTCATTCACTTAAGCTAAACTTAGGAGTTCTTTTATGCTTTTAGGGTTTATCTCCTATATAGCACTCAACCCTCATTGTAATTATCTCTCAAGCTTTCATATCTTTTGATAGTCTCTTGCATTCTATAAGTATTTTCTTTTGGGGGAATATAAAATCATCTTTTTGGTAGAGCTCTTGAATAGAAGGTGTTTTATTTGTTATTTGATATTGTGTCTCATGTTATTCACAAATCTAACATGGTATCATAGCATGAATTCAGTGAACCCCTTCTTGATTTATGAGGTTTTTTCTTCAAAAGGGGTTGCAAGCTTTAGATCTAAATCCCCTTTGTTTTTTTGAAAATTTTGGAGGTGGGTGATTTTAGTTGGACTTTGGCATGAAAAAGACCTTACTTTTGGATTCAAAGTCATTAAGAAAGTCAAATTTACCTTTTGTTTTGCTTGATTTGGGTTCTTAACGCCATATCTGCGAGGGTTTGAAGTAGTTGTTTATTTTCTAGATCCAGATGGTAGGTACATTTTTTATACATTTTGGCATGAAAATGACCTCGATGTTGCATTCAGGAGGTTGATTCCACAAATTTTGACTATAAATTTTCCCTATTTCAGCTTCGAGAGCATCTAAGGAAAAAAATTGCATAGGGTCCGTACAACCTTGTGCATGAAAATAGAAAAAAAAAATCAGAAGGGTGAAAAACAAATAGATCGGTGATTTATTTTTAAATAATTTTATTAGAAATTAAAAATATATATATATAAAATTCAAAAACTAGTTTTTTTTAAAAAAGTTAGGGGCAATTTTTTATGTGGGCAGCCTTATTTAAGGTACTTGTAGGTAATAAATGTATGCATGCCCCCTTTTAGCCAAGGTGACAACTACTCTTTACCGACCAATGACGTTAAAGCCACCGCTATCAGCTATAGGTCATCCAACCACCTCCAATAACTAGCAATTCTTACCTTTCCAGTGGCCAATTATTATTTTCTCGGTAACATCCATGTTTTTTGGCATCACCTTTTTTTTCTAGCTAATAGTGAATCTTGCAGCAGTAGGGGTTCATCTTTTTTGAATATTCTAGTCAAGTAAAGAGAATATTCCATCAAATTTTTGCTCTAAGGGGGCCAATTATTTTTTGGCACACTGGGGAATATTCTCTCAAATATTCCTACTAACATCAGAATGACATCATCTATATGAATGCTTACATTGGCATGACATCAGTCATATGGCTTGCCACCTAGGCCTCTTCAAGACCCTTCTTTGGCCCTTAGGAGCAGTTTTTATCTTTTCACCATAACTTGGGCATACAATGTCAGATTTTGACGAACAAGATATCATCAAAAAGCTAGTTCTTCCAACTTTCCAGTGGTGTCAGTCTCATCACTTGTTTTTTTTATTGTGCATTTGAAAAATTGTTGAATTCAGAGATGTTGTTTCCAGTCTCAATCTCATAACTTTTCATTAGTTTCTTCAATGTGTGCTCTCCTTTGGTCGTAGGTAACACACATTGCATCCTTCCTCCTTTCATTTTACAATTACAATAATCGGTTTCTACTACTTCCTACATGAAGTCCCATTTTTTTTATTCGTTTTAGGATTACACAAAATGCATGTTGTCCAAGTGACATATATCGTCAACCCACAATTTCTACTTACATTTTTGTAGACAATGATATGATTTAATTCGATTTCCTTCACCTATCTTGTCAATTTTGCATCATTGTAAGGATTTCATGTAGGGTTTGATTATACTGTGAAATAATTATAACAAATGTGAAGTAACTACAATTCTATTTTGGTTTAAGCTTCTTTGTTTTAGTAATATATAACCACACACAGATATATATGTGTCTATATATACACACACAAACACATATATACATATACATTTGTATACGCATAAATATATACACACACAAATTCATACATATATATATATGTACATTTATAGGTACATACATATATATACATACACATATATAATTTTGAAAGTAAGGACCATGCACTATTTGTTATTTGATCATGTGTCTCATGTTATTCACAAATCTAAGATGGTATCATAACACAAATTTAGTGAACCCCTTTTAGATTTATGATGTTTTTTCTTCAACAAAGGTTAAAGGCATCAGATCTGAATCCCCTTTTTTTTGCAAATTTTGGAGGTGGTCAATTTTAGGTGCACTTTGGCACAAAAGGACCTTACCATTGGATTCAAAGTCTTCAAGAAAGTCAAATTTTCCTTTTGTTTCACCTGATTTGGGTTCTTGATGCCAAATCTGTGAGGGTTTGAAACAGTTGTTTATTTTCCAAATCCGAATGGTAGCTACATTTTCATTGCACTTCGGTGTAAAAAGGACCTCTTTGTCACATTCACAAGGTCGATTCCACAAATTTTAACTATAAATTTTCCCTATTTTGATGTTAGGAGCATTTGAGGAAAAAATGATTGCATAGAGCTCGTATGGGCTCTCTACAACCCTGTGCATGAAAATTGAAAAAAATAAAAAGGGTGAAAAAAATTAGTTCAATGATTTAATTTTTAAAATTCTTTTTATTAGATTTTTTTTTAAAATAAATATAAAATTCAAAAGCAGTTTTTAGAAATAAAGTTGGGGGTGATTTTTTATGTGGGCGGCCTTTTTTAGGGTACTTTTAGGTAATAAATGCCTACAAGCCCCCTTTTAGCCAAGGTGGTGGCTGCTCTTTACTGACTAGTGACATTAAAACCGTTGTCACCGACTACAAGTCGTTTGACCACCTCCAGTAATTGGTGAGTTTTACCTTTCTGACAACCAAAAATTATTTTCTCAGCAACAACCATGTTTTTTGGCATCACCTATTTTTTTTGGCTAGTAGAGAATCTTGCGGCAATAAGGGAATTGTTTTAAATATTCTATTCAAGCAAAGAGAATATTTTTTCAAATTTTTGCTCCAGGAGGTCTAATTCTTTTTGACACACTAGGGAATCTTCTCCTGAATATTCTTGCTGATGTTAACATGACATCATTCATATAGATTTTGACGTCAGTCATACGGCTTTCCATCTAGGCCCCTTCAAGACCCTTATTTGGCCCTCAGGAGTAGTTCTTTTCTTTTCGTCATAACTTGGGTGTACAATGTTGGATTTTGATGAACAAGATATTGTCAGAAAGCTGGTTCCGCCAACTTTTTGGTGGTGTGGGTCTCATCACTTGTTCTTTTTATGGTGCATTCTAGTGGAAACCCTAATTTTTTTGTGTTCAACTAATAACTATTGCAAAATTTGGCTCTTTTTGATTTGGATGAGTCATGTGACTTAGGGTTTTGGTTGTACTTTTGTTCTAGGGTTTTATTTGTGCCTTAAACCATTTGAAATAATATAAGTGTAAAAGCCCTTTCATACATTCTAATTGATGGTTAATTGGTAATTATTGATTCCCAATTCCCCAAGTTATAACTTGAGTCATTGAATCCATTTATTTATCAACCCCTATGCTAGAGTCAATCGATGACTACCCATCGAATTGTTTTAATCTTGCCATATGTTATATGGGTTTGACAATGTCCTAATATTTTCCTTTATCCTAAGTCTAGGTTTAATTTATGCCTAAAGTTTCTTATCTTATAAACCTTGTGAACCAATCTCTTTTAAGTTACAAAATGATGCATGTTCCTTTTAAACTTCTAAACAATGCTTGGCAGGTCCCAATGAACACATCTTATTGGTTGCCTACTAGCTTGTGGGAATAGAATATTGTGATAAAAAACATGAAAGGATAGTGGGCGAGTGACACTTGGCCACCCTCATGGTGGGCCCTACCACTTTTCAAAGGCACCAATGGTAAAAGTTTATGAAATCAACAGTTAAGATGAACTCTAAAAAATGAATCTTGATTGATCCCCACTAGTTCGTTGGGGACCCACTGTCAAATCTTGGCTTATGGAGGGATAGCGGGAAAGCACCACTTAGCATCATCACCACCATCCATTGAACTATTGAAGGTTGTGAAGTATTTTGTGAAATATTTTGGGTAACTATGGACTTCATTAATGAGAGAGTTACTAATGGTTTTCCTGAGCATGTGAAAAATGGTTCCACTAGATGTTTTAATGTGAACCATTCATCACTAAAGGATGATAACTCCAATGATCACTAGCCTATTTATTAAACAACACACATGTTGAAGATTTTTGAGTTGATCTGGGTTGTTGCCTACGAGCTCATGACCATAGATCTATATCCTATAGATTCCAGAGGGCTAGTGAGCTGCTGACATGTGGATCCTTTAGCAGCTTGTAAAGCATGGTGGGGCCATGAAGATGACGAAGAAGTGCACACTTGGAAAAAATAAAGCACGGTGGATGTCAAGTCAATAGAAAGGTAAAAGTTCAAATTTGATTAACTCCATCTAAGCCACACATTGATCCACATCGAAATGAGATCGACGATAGAGATTCAAAGTTACCAAAAATGACATCATTAGGCCATTTTGGTTCACGCAAGCGAGTAGTAATGATGGAGTTGATGGAATTTTTTCTAAATTGAAGGATTTGTTTGTCGTAAAATGTTGTTTTAAAGTTTGTAATTGATTGCAAAGAAATTAAAAAGGAATTTCCACAAAATTGTAAAGCTGTTGTAGAGCATTTCGAGTTCTTGGCATCTGCAAAGTAGGGTTTTCTACATTTTAAATGAGTAAGTGAAATTCACATTCCTTGAGCTTGAATTTACCTTGGTTTTCATTCAAACAGTTGTATTATCATTTGAATTAGGTTTTAGGTTTCCTTTTAAGTTTTTATGTTCATTTGAATCATTGCATAGTTGAGAATTATATTAATCTTTGTGTCAAATCTTTACCTAAAACATCAAAGCCCTAGTTTGAACCAGTTGAGCCCTAGGTTAAACTAACTCTTAGATATGCCATTGAAAGTTTTCACTTCTATACCAAAATCCCAAGCCTTTGGTTGGAAACCTACAATTAGAACCTTGGTCCAAGACTTGTTTGACCAATTGAAACCCTCAACAATTGATAGTGCGAAAGGGAAACCTATGTTTTGTGGCCTTGGGGTCAAATTTGGCATTGTTGACAAACAATGTACAATCAAGGATGTGACCCTACCATATATTGGATGGACCCTCTTTTGAGGTTGGTTTAGAAACAAAATTCTAGTGTTCCACTCTACAACCCATGGAGGTTGGACATGGCCAAGTTAGTGGTTCCTAACATGCATATGGATGTTGATCTTAAGGCCATTGCTACAAACTATGACCCTCTTGTTAAAGTAGTCAAAACCTATGATGGGAAAAATGTGGTTTGGGTCACCAAGGAGGAAATTTTAGAAGTGTTCAAGTTGAACAAGTGGAGCAGAGACATGGTTGAGATAAATGAGAAGCTAAGGGAAGAGTATGGGAAGGTGAAACACAATTTCAGTGTCTCTGTGTTGACCCACTTTCTAATGTCAACAAGAAAGGGAAAGGGAAAGATGACTTTAGGACCTTATGATGTTGAGCCCCTCCCTATCAAGTATTTTCTCACTTATTTCCAAAAGAATTTCTACTCCCTCTACCAGATTTTAGGGTTTGAACTCGCTTCCAACATACCAATTTCCCAAACGTATATTGCTGCAAACATCTAGCTACCCAACATTAATAGTCTATATGATTTTTCCACATATACATTCTAAGAGGAGATACACAAGGGGTTAGTAGAATTGAAAAATGGACATCAAGCTATCGGGTTTTGCTGGTATTCTCTATTCATGCATATGTTTTTGTATAGAGGTGTTGATTATTTTGGTCAAGACATGGAGCTTAAAAGAAATGTGGATGGTATTGAAATTCTAGTACAATCATGGACCTCACTATTGGACAAGTATGAGCAAACAAAAAGTTTTGTAGTTGCTACAAACCTTTTCACTACCAAGTTGAGAAGGGTTTTAATGGCGCATGTGCCTAGGGTTCCCACAAAGTTACATGATTTCTTAAGGCCCATTGAGAGAAGGCCTAATTTGAATATTGCTCATAATTGGGGAGATGTAATCCCATTTATGGATTGCATTATTTTTTAGGGTATATGGCACTAGATTGACACCACACATACTTCCAATGGAAGTGCCATTCAGAATTGGTTTCTTGGAGGTCATGTAGCAGCTTGGAAATATTGATGATGTATTCCTCAATGAGAAGAGAAAAGGAAAATTTTCCCTACATACACTATTTTTTCTGATTTTGTCATGACAACGAATGGATGGAGGAATATTGTTGACTACTACCTCAATCCCTATGATATGAAACTTTGGGCATATAGGAGTTATGATCCTAAGTGATTCATGGTTTGGTTGTTGAATAGGATCAAGAGAGGGAAACATGTTCATACCCATTCTTTCTTTAATGATCTCATCAAAAAAAAAATTGACCTTGATGTCTGCGTGGATAGGATGAGGAAATGGACTGTCTTTGTGAAGTTGGAGAGAGCAAGAAGGGTTAAAGACCATGATTTTAAGGCTTTATTAGATATTGGCGACATAATTTTGAAAATTGAAACTTTTATTCAAAATTTTGACAAATTTATTTCTAGTTTGAAAGAGGAGAGAGTTGTGCAAGATAAGGGGAAGGCCCCCATGATAGAAGAACTAGCTCAATAGCCTTCTAAGAGGGTGCTACCACAATAGTGGTTTACACTTTCTGGGAGATCCTGATTTTTGCTAAAATCACATATTTTTACAAAATATAATGATTTAAGCCTTGAAAAGTTCCATTTAAAGGATTCCAATTGAAGAGGGTTTCATCAAACCACCTTAAACCAAGCCCCCTTGGATAGAACCCCACTAGTTTTAAACCATACCTATAATGGAGTCTACTTTACATCTATCAAAATGCTGAAAAAAAACACTTTTGATTTACCTTTTGGAGGATCAAATGAATTCATTTAAAATTTATTTAAATTTGTAAGTATGTAGTCCTTATTATAAGCTTCCAAAAAAGTATAATTTTAATTAAATTAAATTTGATTATTATATTTATTTTTTATTTCTTGTGAATGTAGGTTTTTCACTAAAAATAAAGCTCTTTGTTCTGCACATGTGGAAAAATAGCAGATTATCAAAAAAAAAATTGAAAAATATGAGTGCACCAGATATTGAAGTCCTTGATCAAAAAAAAGAAAAATTGAATTTAGATACATATAAAGAAAGTTGCACGTTATACAGTTCGCCTATATTTGAATTGTAATCGATTTGACTTCAAAACTTGATTAAGGAAAAAAAATCAATTAAACACTATGAAACCAATTGGAAGTACTAGATATCATAGTTACAAATTTGAATTCAAAAAAATTAGAATTTTATCCTTCATGGAAAAAAAGTTGTGTGTTATACGATGAGTGTCACTAGTAAAAAATGTTGTTTACTAAAAAAACTAGTTTTCGAAAGAGATGGAAAAAGAAGTGTAATCTGATTCCAAAAAATTTGAAAAAATATATTTCAAATCTACAAAAAAAAATCACAAATCACTAGTTTGCATCATCTTCAAATTCCTCACAATTTAGCAGCTATAGGTGCCCGAAAGTGAAGATTTAGTTAGGAAAAATTATTTCAGTATCTAGTTTGGCTAAAAACTGTAAACTAGTATTGTGGGATCACCCAAGAAGGTACATATTTATGCAAGGAAAAGGAGAAAAGTGAGGAAACAATTAACTATTGCAACTCCTTGCACAGTCTAAGGAGTCTAGAGCACCATCCTCATAGCAAAAATTGCCACCACTATCACTACAACATTCTTCTTCTCTAGAAATAAATGAGTTGTATTCACCAAGGAGCCATCCTCTCTAAAGAAGGGTCACAAATAAAAAGGAAAAGGGTTGAAATGAATGACCTTGTTGATTACCCTGCAGAGGATTCTAGTGATAAAATTTTTGTAACTGAGGATGAAATAATGAAGGAAATACCATCACCTCAAAGGGAAGGTTCCACAAACTTTAAGCCTCAGGTTGAGCAATGCAAACTTGAGTGGAATAAACAACTCTGAAGATGTAAGGGTTAAATCTTGTGAAAGCTTTATGGATGACAATGCATTTCTTAAGACACAAGATTTCCAAGAGTATGTGTGGAGGGCTATGAAGGATGAATACAAAATGAATGTGTAGAAAAAATCAAGTGAGATCTAGGTGAGAAGCAACAAAATATTATTGAAGCTGAGGTCCATGAAGAAACGAGGACCAAATAATTAACATTGCAAAGGAAGGTAGAGAATTGGTAAGGAAGAGTGAAGTTTTATTATTACTAGAGTGGGACTTGGCATCAAAAATTGCATTTGACACTGTTAGGAGACAAGATGCCCCCATTTTCAATAATGAAGGGGAGGTCACTTTGGCCTTGCAGGGACCAGTCTTCAACTCCCAGTGGGATACAATTGCCATTTAGACTTTGGACCCAAGCACCAAGAAAGCTAAGGTTGCAGAGCCTGCTTCAAGGTTCAGGGGAGGATTAGTTATAAAGAGAGTATCAAATACATCCACCCTAGAAGTAGCAATAATGGATGTTAATTTGGATCAATTTACTAAGGCCGTAGTTGAGTCCTTGACAAAAGAAAGTGATAAATTCGGGACTCGATATAATGAGATGGTGGAAGAATACAAATTGAGCCAACAAAAGGTTGTGCAAATGCAAACACATATGGCTTTATGGAAGCAAAGGATCTAGTATTTGCATTTAGGAACATCCCATGCCATATTTTTTCCTCCCCACTCTCTAATTCTTTCACCACTTCCTACCCAAACTAAGGTTATACCTCCTAAATCTGATGATGTGCAAATTGCACAATTAGCTTGTGATACATCAAATGTGCTTCAATTTGAGGAGATTAACAAGGAGGAGCTGATTGAAAAGCTTAAGAATTATGAAAATAGATTTTTTGATCTTGTCCAATTGAGCAATATAAAGATTGTGACTATGGTGCTTGAGCACCTGAATAAAGGAATTGAGAAAAGATTAATTAGAATTCATTCTAATTATTCTTTAATGTTTGATGCCATAAGAAATTTTTATAGAGATAAGGAATTTATATTCCTCTAATTAAAGGGGAAGAATCAATTCAAGCCTATTTGTGAGAAGGAAATGCTAGTTGTTCTTCATGTAGTAAAACAATTGAGGCCTTATCTAATGGGTAGACAATTCAAGGTTAAGATATATCATGATAGCCTAAAATATTTTTTGGAACAAATATTTTCTTTGAAAGAACAACAAAAATGTGTTACTAAGATGTTGGGATATGATTTTGAGATTGTATATAAGAAAGGGAAGGAAAATGTTGTGGTAGATGCACTATCAAGGAAGGATGAGAAGAATGAAGCTTTATTCTATTCCCTTTCAACATTGCAAGAAGATTGGGTAGAAGAAGCCAAAGAAGAGTGGAAAATGATGTAGCTACTAGTAATCTCATTCAATAATTACAAAGTGACCCTAGTAGTTTAGATAAATATTGTTGGAAGGGAGATACTTTTTGGTTTAAATAGCAATTGTATCTTTGCAAGAATTCCTCTCTCAAAAAAAAATTTCTCACATAGATACATGAGTCATCAATGGGTGGTCATTTAGGATTTTTGAAGACATATCATCGGGTCAAGAAAGACTTCTTTTGTGAAGGCCTAAAAGGGGATGTTCAAAAATTTGTGGCAGAATGTTTGGTTTGTTAATGAAATAAAGGGGAGACAATTAAGACACTTGGTCTCTTGCAAGTTACCTTAGTTATTCCTAGCTAGCATTGGGAAGAGGTATCCATGGACTTCATTAGAGGGATTCCAAGATCTAATGGTAAGAATGTCATCATGGTAGTTGTGGATCGCCTCACTAAATATGCACATTTTATTGCATTATCACATCCTTATACAACAAGTACAGTGACAAGAAATTTTGGAGAATATTCAAAAGCTACATGGTATACCTAAGGTTATTGTTAATTAGCATGATCCTATCTTTACAAGTAACTTTTGAATAGATTTATTCAAGTGTTTGGGTACTCAAGGGTATGTGCAAGATCATGATGGGCCAAAAAGTGGCGATATGATGGGTATTTTGTAAGGTATGTGGTTGAAAACTTTTTTTACCCAAAATTGATGAAATGAAAAGGGTTTTTAAAGGAGATTCTCAGCTTTCCACCAATATAAATTAAGCTTTACTTTGAATTTAATAAATAATTATTATTCATTTTCTATTTGAATTACGACTAAAGTCCTAATTGATAGGCTGATTGAAAAACATCTATATCTTTCAAATGGTATCACATTTTTTGAATCCAAAACATGCATTACATTCTACACTTTGCATACTATAGGATTAAAATTATAAAATTTTAATTTCATGAATTTTTGACCAAGTAAAGATGGTCAGACATATGAGTTTTTATATTTTCTAAAAGTTGTAATAATAAATTTATAATTAATTATTTACTTGGAAAAAAATTACAAAAAAAATGCATCACATCTAGACATGAGTCTACTTATGTGTAAAATCTTATAAATAAATATTATCATTTTATTGTGGTTAGGGTGGTTAAACAAACACCTACTTCTTATTTTTTCCCTGAAATTTAAGTACTACCGCATTGAAATTTCAATTTTTTTCCAAATAGATATATATATTTTAAATATACCTAATAGTTCAGAAACTACATTCAATTTTCTACAAATTCTATTCTCACATATTTTTGAAATAATGTAGATAATTTATTCAAATTTTTTACGTCGTGTTGCCTAACTTTGATTTTTCTAATTTTTTTGCCACTTAAGGGCCTATTTTTTCCATGATGATCCTACACATACCCTCAATTGGCTCAAAAATTTTCATACCATCCACAATTTGATGGGAAACAAAGGTGGTTAATAATTTTTTAGAAGGATATCTACATTTTTTCAAAATTTAGATAAATAGTCTCAATGGGTAGATTTGCTACCACTAGCAGAATGGTGGTATAGCACTTCCTTCCATAGTTCATCAAAAATGTCTCCATTTATGGAATTGTATGGATATCATCCTCCTTCCATCACATCATCATTTAGGGTGTCACCAAGAGTTCACACTATAGAGGACCACATGATTCATCAACACCAAGTACTTTAATTATGTAAAGAGAATTTATCCATGGCACAAAACTGAATGAAGTAGCAAGCAAGCTAGTACCATGGTGAAAGAAGTTGAGGTTGGGGATTTGGTTTTCTTGAGATTGCAGCTTTACAAGAAAATGTCACTAAAGCAACACTAAAAGAATAATAAGTTATCTCCAAAATATTATGGCCCATATCAAATCATGCAAAATATAGGTAGTGTTTCCTACAAGCTTGAATTTCCATCAACAACAAAGATACATCTAGTTTTTCATGTTTCTTGTTTAAGAAGGTAATAAGGAATAATATCCCCACTTAGACAATATTACTGGAGCTTGATGGAGAAGGAAGAATCATATTGGAACCAGAATGTATTCTTCAGAAACACACAAGGAAGCTAAGGACCAAAAACTCACTCAATTTCTCATCTAATGGAAGAATTTACTAATTGAAGATGAGACATGGGAGGATGTGGAGTTCATTCGAGGACGTGGAGTTCATTGAAAAGCATCCAAAATTTCCTAGCATTGAGGATAATGCTTATCTAAAGAGGGGGGCATGCTATACCCTTACTATTAGAGTACATCAAGTTATGAATAGTTAGAATTGTTGGAATATGTTGTCATTGATGTCAAAAGGGGATCAGAGGACAAGTGTGTTGATCCTATGCAAAAGTGCATATAGTTGTCAATGATATCAAAAGTACAAATCAGACAAAGGATTTTGTTGGCATGATGATAGAAGATGGATGAGAGAGTAGTGGATCTAATGGTTAATTGAGTGGAAAATTCATGATGGGTTTTTTGGAAGCTTTCCAAAAAGGTATTGTGCAGGCCCAAAGGATGTATAACATGTCCAAAAATGATTTTTTTTCTCTCTCAGGTGATATTAGGGTATATAGCTAAACCCTAATGTTGTTGCAGTCATGGCATCCTCAATCTGTTCTAATTTATCATTGACTTCTTATCACAAGTTACCGGTAGCTTAAGTCACAACTTAAGCCATTTATGTCATCTAGTGACTGATCCCTCCACCTAATGCTCAAGGTTGTATACCCTCTTTAGGTCAGCAGGACACTAGTGGATTGGCATGAGTCAAGCAAGAGTCTCATCGATGGCTTGATGTAGGTTCAATGGGGTGATTGGCATTGTTCCATGGGACTTACATCAAAGTCTCTCCAATGATCCAAATGTCCGATGTCCTAATGGTCATTTTGTCAATGAAATAGTACATGATCGATGATATATTGGGAGATGTCTCTTTGATGTGGTGATGTACAAAGCATATTAAGTTTTCATCGGCATGACGAGCGCTTATTAGCAAGAGTCAAGTTGGTGTCTCTCTGACAACTTGATATCTATATGTCAGCATATCACAAATTTTAATAACTTAGTACCCTCCTACAAGAGGTTCAAAAGTTCTAACTTGTAGGGACTTAGCAATCCTACAATAAGAAGGAAGGAAGCACTCCATGTGAGACCTAGCCATAATGATGAAGCATATGCATGGCATGACAAGATTGGGAAAATGGTAATCCACATCCCTGTTTTGCATTACGATGCAATAGCATGGTGATGATGTGGACAAGTGATGTCATCAAGTTTTTTCATCAGAATGACATCCCATCATGAGTAGGACCCTTAAACCTATCCCTCTCTCTCTCTCTCTCTCAATTTTCTCCCTCCTACCCCCTCTCCCTCTCTCCTGGGTCTCTCTCTCACTCACTCACTCCTATCTCGAGCTCCCCTCTACCCTTAACCCTTAACCCTTAACCCTTAAACCCTTAAACCCTTTTCCCTCTACTCTTAGTCCTGTACCCTCTATTTCTCTCCCACTCCCACCCTATATCTCTCTCAAGTCTCTCCCTCCTACCCCTCTCCCTCTCTCAGGTCTCTCTCTCTCTAACTCCCTCTATCTCTCTCCCCTCTACCCCTCTACCCTTAGACCCTCCACCCTTAAACCTCTACCCTCTATCTCTCTCTCTCACACACTCTCTCTCAAGTCTCTCCCTACTATCCTCCCCTCTCTCGGATATCTCTCACTCACTCACTCCTTCCTACCTCCCCTCTCACCCTACCCTTAACTTAAACCCTCTACCCTCTATCTCTCTCCCACTCCTCCCTCTCTCTCCTCCCTCCCTCTCTCCTTCACCCCCATGAACCCCTCTACCTTGTGCCTCTACCCTTTATCTCTCCCCAGCTCCCCATCCTCTCTCTCAAGTCTCTCCTCCTACCCCTCTCTCCCCTCTGCCCATGGCCTTAGAGCCCTAAACCCTTGTACCCTCTGCCCTCTCTCTCCTCCTCCTCTCTCTCTCTCTCAGTCTCTCCTCCTGCCACTCTCCCTCTCCAGTCTCTCTCTCTCTCTCTTCTATCTCTCCCTCTGCCTTGCCCTTTACCTTACCCTCCTCTATAATCCTTAACCATTCGTCATAAAATCAGCTATCCTCTACCCTCTGCCCTTATGGCCAAATCTGCCCTCTACCCTAAACCTGACCTTAAAACCATCTATCTTAACCCTATGCCCTATCTCTCTCCCACTCCCTCCTCTCTCAGGTCTCTCCTCCTACCCCTCTCCCTCTCGGGGTCTCCTCCTCTCCTCCTCCCTCTATCTCTCCCTTTCTCTCCCTCTCTCTATCTCCCCCCTCTCTCTATCTCTCCCCATCTCTCTCCCTCCATCACTCCCTCCCTATCCCCCTATCTATCTCTCAATCTCTCTATCTTTGCCTCTCTCTCCCTTTCTCTTCCCATATATCTCTATCTCCCCCTTCTTCTTTCCCCCTTTCTCTATCTTGCCCTATTTCTCTCTCCCTCGCCATCTCTATTTATCTATCTTTAATTCTCTTTGTTTGTCTAACTCGTTGTCTCTCTCTCCATATCCTAATATTTTACCTGTTGGTTTTTTCTCATCCCCATCATTCACAACATGTCATTCATTAATTGGTTATCAGAAAACTCTAAAATGATATTTACGATTGCTATGTCAAAGTATTGTTTGTTGATGACCTTTCTCAATCAACTGCATATTTTAATTATACGGCAAACAAGCACTACCTCATTATTGATGAGGGAAAATAATATTTGAAACATATTATGTTTAAACTAAGCATTTTATATTTAAACTCAATATTTTCTTTTTATAAAATATAATATATTATTATTATTATTTTAAATTTTGTTTATTTGTAATTTTATATTTATTTACACAATATATTTTTTAATGTATTTAATTCAAAAGTATATATTGATATTATAATATTTATTGTAATTATTTATAATATATAAGTATATAGTATATTATTTATAATTATTAATAATATATATGATTTATATATTATTAATAACTATTATATAGATATATTTTATATTATAGATATTGAAAAGTATATAATTAATATTATATATTATAAAATAAAACTATTGGAAACATGGTAATAAAATGGATTCATGGTAGGGGGGTTCGAGAGGACTTTGGTTAAGAGTTTGCTTGAACCAGACCGCCATTCTATTTTTTATATTATTTTCAAATGGTTCGAGCAAACTAGGGTTCGAACAAACCCATATTTGATTGAACATATTTTTGAGATTCGTGCAAAAACTGGTTCGCTTGAACCACCCTTTTACCCCTTCTCCCAACAAGGCACCAAAAATGTCCAAAATTTTGTGCTTCGAAGCTCGATTTGAGGATGATAATGGATGAGAATTCACAAACATAATTGGTTGATAGTAGTCCTCAAAACAAGCTATCCAACAAATATAATCTTAATATTTTTGGCTTTATTATCTATTTTTTTTAGTTTTATTAAACATAGGTTTTTCACCGAAAGTGAAGCTCTCTATTCTGTACATGTGGAAAAATAGAAGATTATCAATTTTTTTTTTAAAAATATGAGTGCACCAAATATTGAAGTCCTTGATCCAACAAAAAAAAAAGGATTTCGATACATACAAAAAAGGTTACTCATTATATGACATGCCTATCTCTAAATTGTAATTGGTTTGAATTCAAAAATTTATTAAGGAAAAAATATTCAATAAAACACTATCTAACAAAGTGGAAGAACTAGATATTAGAGTTACAAATATAAATTCAATAGAATTAGAATTTTATCCTTCATGGAAAAAAAGTTATACATTATACGGTGAGCGTCACTATTTAAAAATGTTGTTTTTTGGAAAAAACTAGTTTTCAAGGGAGATTGAAAAAGAAGTGCAATCTGATTCCAAATTTTTTTGGAAAAAATATATTTAGAATCTACAAACAAAATGTCATGAAACTCTAGTTTGCATCATCTTCAAATTCCTCATGGTGTAGCCGCTATAAGTGCCATAAAGGGAAGATTTAGCTAGAAAAAATTATTTCAATGTTGATTTTGGCCAAAAATTGTAAACCACTCTTGTGGGATCACCCATGTGTATCTTCGGACTAGACATCCTCATTTACGTTGTTATCTTTATTGGATAGTATGAGTACCAGAATGAGTTTAACAGTGTTTTCTTGGAAGAGGATTCTTCTGATCATAAGAGAAAGGTACAAGAAATTTTTTCATGTAAAAAGTGTTATTTTCACAAGTGATTGATTCAAAATGGGGAGTTGGAATTCCTTTGTATATATACATTGTCACCATGTACATATGTTTACATCCTATTTTTTGGTTTCCCTTTTCCATTAATGTCAAAGGGGGAGTGAGTCATGTGAAAAGTAGTAAAAGGGCCTGAGAGAATACTAGTGATAGGGGGAGAATGTTGTGTTTTGTAAATTTTGGCACATGTTGCCATCAATGACAAAGGGGGAGATTGTTGGAAGAATGAAGAAGAACATCTAGTTGTATAGCCTTTATGTTTTCATTGATGTCACCATGTTATATGATTTGCAACTGCAAGATTAAGCAATTGTTTGATTTGGTATTCTGGACTGGTATCTAAACTAGTATGCAATTATCATCCTTCGATATTTTGGTCCACAATCCTTCATGGTTGATGTTGGCCTCTTAGAATGATTCAATAAATAAGCCTTTATGACTATGATTAAGAGATTGGAAATCTTGAACTAAACAATTATCTCATTCATCATGAAGGTGTATTTAACTTGTCAACCCAGGGATGTAAACTTGAAATGGGTTAGCACTGTATATGCACTAGGAACTTCAAGATGGTCACTCTACTCTATAACTAAGGAAAACACATTCGAGAAAGTAAATTGCATGGAAAGGAAGGAAACACTACTGAGCATCAAATAATAATTCTATTGAACTAGAATGCATAACAAAAATAAAGATCTAGAAAGTGTAATGTGAAACTATGTTGGTTGCTTTGGCTGCAAGAAGAATTCTAGTTGCTGCAGGAACGGTCATAGCTAGATTTCTAACTAAATCCATAACAGAAAATAACTAAGTTATCTACTCTAAAGGTATGGATTACTCACCAAGTGGGCCCCCTTGGAAGAGAGTCCTCTAAACTACTGAAAACTTAAATACTCAACTTAGAACAACATCTCATTCATGGAGAAGAATAGAAACAAAATCATATCATGGTTGTACTAAAAAATAGTGAATGCTCAGTACATTATCATTTTATTCACCAATAAAAAGAACTATGCATAACTTTCTGTCTAACTGAACTAATGAACTTCCAAGATGAATATTCAATCCATTATTCATACTAACAACTAAACTAGGTAGTCAACTCCCACTAGTTGAGAGGACACCATTTAGGGAAAGCATGAAAAGAATGAAAGAGCGGATATGTTATGCAGGGGGGAATCTGGTCAGACATGCAAGCCCAACATGGACCCAACACTATAGTAATGCCCACCAATGCTCAATTCCATTAATTGCAAGGTTGTTACAACTCTAGCATGGAGAATCTTTCCATAGTCATCGAAGGTTGACTCCTTTGAATGATCCTCCTACATGGTCTTCTGACGACTTCCTTCTTAAATTTCCATCTTTGAGTAACGGTTGCATGAAACTGTTAGTACGTTTAATTGCACAACTATAATCACTTAAAATAACATTCAACAATCACATGCAAATCAATTTGAATAACCCATATAACATGCCGATATCATTAAAGTCTTGTCAAGGCAGAAATTAACCCAATATAAAAAGGTTTGAGGGAAACATTATAAAAGTTTAGATTTTTAACCATCAAGTCTATAGGATTGTCAAAAAATAGAATTATAATGTCTACCCAAGACTAGACCAAAAATGAGACTCATCATTCCCCCCTAACCTAGCGCTTTATTGGTCCTCTAGTAGGTGGGTTGTTCCTTTGCTTTGTTAAGGCCCCAAAATTGGCAACCTCTGTCTGGCCAATGTCTGTAGCAATAGTCCTTGAATTTGGATCCCAGAAGAAGCCTCCCAATCTATCAATCATGTCCCATCTCTGCCTCTCAAGCTCAATCTTAGGCTGGAAGAATCTAAAATTAGGCACTGGCCATAAAAGAATTGGTGGCTAGAAGGTCAAAGGAAGCCAAATATTCCCTGCATTCTGCCCAACTAGATATACTTCTTTGCACGCCTTAGTGTTGCACTATAGCTGTGGATGGAATGGGGCTCTTTCTATTTTAATTCATCTGTTAGACTTTTCCATCTCTACACTAAATATTCTCTCACAAGCTCCTCTTTTGCAGTCCTTTTAACTTCATATTCTATGTATACCACTTCTATCCATGGCATGATTCTTTCTCCATAGTTGGGCCTAAGTAACACCCTAAGCCATTCTTGGTGGACATCCCTAGGTAAATTTGATTCTACTCTAATAGCAAGGGGAGTGTTAACTTCCATTCTTCTATAAGCATCATTCTGCTTCCCCCAATTAATCTCATTTTGAGCCCAAGAAGAAAATTCCCTAAGATGTATATCTCCCACATAGAGCAAGGGATTCCACTCATGATCTTTTGTCACTACAAAGTTGTGGAGGTAAAATTCACATAGTAGATTCTTCATCTCGGGAGACAAAATTCTGAAAGCATTGAAAAATTCCATAGGGGTTTCAATAGAGGGGTTCAAGTTAGAGATAATTTTGGACAGCCTAAAAGAATGGTATTTTTCTTTTAAATTGAGGGCATAAACTCGAGGAGGAGGTCTACACTCCAAAATCTGTGGTATTATAGTCACAATGCTTTCCACTTTTTTCTTCAAGGTGACAATTTCTTTATCCTTCTCCTTAATGTTCTTATCCCTTAATTGGATCTCTTTTAAAGTTTTCTCTTTTCCTATCTCCATTCCTCCTCTCTTCTCTTTATCTCTTGCCATAAATTCAAGATTGTAACATGAATTGTAAAACCAGGGGGCCTATGGATACCAAATATCCGGCCACTAGCTGCTCCTCATGCATTACTACTTGCAATAGTTCAAGCTATCCCTCGGGATGGAAAGGTGTTGTATCTTCATTTCCCTCTTGTTGTAGGATGCCCTACCCCTGTTTTGACTGTGGTTGTAGGATATCGGCATTATGTTGTAGGATCTCTTCATTATGCTGCAGTTAGGGTGGTTCATCCTCTAGTTCTTCTATGATATTGGCAAGGTCATCCAATGTTACCTTTGTCACACTGTGAGTTACATCTTCCTCTTTTCCCATGATATTTTTCTACTCCATGGGAGCCTTAGTGTCTCCACACAATGTTTCTTCATGTTTAGGGCTCTGCGGAGATGTATGAAAAGTTGGCCCAACTGGTCTTGCTTTTCTAGGGGTGTCTCTTCATTTCCCTTTGGTTGCAGGATGAATAGTCAGAGCCTTCCTTTTTCTATCGCTTGACACCCTCTCTTCTATATGTTGGGTTTCGGTTTGCTCATTTTCTTTATTTATTTCAGCCTCCTTCTTTTGTGCCCTATCTCTCAATAGGGTTCCCAAGGGAACATTGTCTTTGGCATCAAATGAGGAGCTAGTTTCAGGGGAATGCTCTGTGTATGAAGAAATAACATTTATGGCTTCTTTGATTATTGAAGAAGGGTTTGAGCTAGGTCTTGTTCCAAAGTTCAAAGTACTAGGGGTAGCTTTGGCCTGGCTTAGTCTCCTACTAACCCTAGGTGGCTAGGATAAAGCCCTAGGTGGTATTTCTTCAGGCCTAAATCGATTAACATTTATGAATTATTCCCAAGGCATTTTAGACACAACATTCAAGGACTTCTTAACCAATAACTTTATCAAATAGTGATGTGAAAAAAAATTCTCCCTACCTTTCTATGTCTTAGCTGCCATGATGGAGAGGAGGTTGTGGAGAACATTAGGCACATTGACTCTCCTCCCATGCCTCATGTGGCTTAAGAGCTTGAAATGAACTAAGTGCAAATTAGATAAACGCCCTTCACATGTAATGTACCTAATAATGTAGGTAGTTGCTTGCTTCCAAGGCTTTGGTAGAGATGTTCTTTTCATGCCTTGCTTATCAATGTTGATAGGTGGGTTGCCATGAATGGTGAATTCAACTCTTGCTAACCTAGCATCCCTTGAAACAAGGTAATGTTCTCCCTCGGCTAGCAACCCTGTTGCTTCAACAATTCGTTCCGTTGTTGCCACAATTTCCAAGCCTTTCACTATGGCTCTTCACTTCGAAAATGTCTAGGCGAATTCAAGAGAAATTTTTTCATCAAATCCCTCTAATTTTGTGAAGTAATCAAACCACCCGCATCATTGAAATTTTGGCAAACATTGCGCATCCTGAAGTAGAATGTCATGAACTAAAGGTTCATGATGAATTATACCACCACCCATTTTCAGAAATTATCGTCACCATGTGAAAATGTGCTCCTATAAATTTTGCTCAAGAGAATCACTACCCTGCTGTGAAAATTTTAACTGCAATTGATACCCAAACTTTCTTTTTCTATCTGCTTTTATCATTTATCAAAATTGCCTATAATCTTTGCCAGGATTGGGTAATTAATGGAAAAGAATAGATGATCAATGAAGGTGGTGATGAAAAGAAGTTGGTGGCTCAGGACAATCACATCACACATGTGAGCCAAATTTCAAATTTGGCAAGTTTTTAAATTTCTGATGTAAATTTTCCAGTGACTTGACACCTTGTGTTACTTAGCAATATGTTATTCGCCCCCCAACCTAAAGGATTACATGCATCCACACATGCTAGAGAAGGGAATAATAGCATGGTATGGGAATTATCGTATGACTATACATTGATTACATAAATGAACTTTAAAAGTAATTAAAAGGTGCTAATTAAAACGCACATACTTGATCGTGTGAAAAGATATATAAAAAGATCATGAAATGAATGAAGTACCATCCACCACCTTCATTGGAATTGATTGAGCATTCAATTAATTAAGTTGAATGGAATGAGGTGAACTGAAATGATGGAAGAGAGAGAAGGGTGGTACGGATGGATGGATGAGTGGATGGGAAGAGAAACGGATTCCCACTTAAAGTGGAAATCTTTATTATGGCGGTTGCATACCTTAATTTAGCTAAAAGGTGGGGCACTAGGCCCACCATGTTCAACTGCAAGAACCTTGAGTGCTGACTGTTGTGAAAGTTGTTGTAGGAACTCTTCCTTAGAGGCTAGCTTATGATACAACTTGAGACAATGACCACTGACAAGGAGCTTGAATTTGATAGGGTCAATGGTAGTCAACTGCACAACTCCATTAGGAAATACTTCAACAATTTCATACGGTCCAAGCCATCTTGTTTGTAGCTTCCCTACATTATCCTTGTACTTGGAGTCATATAATAATGCCCAATCTCCTAGTTGAAACTTCTTCTCCTTGATTAATTTTTCATGCCATTGCATCCTTTGATTCTGCACTACCTCCGTCTGGTGTAAGGCCCTTCTTCTCATCTCATCCAAAGCGTTCAATTGCATAATCCGCTCTTTTTGTGCTATAGAGAGGTCCATCTCTAGGTCAACTATGGTTGTCAAATTCTTATACTCAAACTCAATGGGGATCATAGCAGTCATCCCATGCAACAATTCAAAGGGGGTGAAGCCTCCAATGGTCTTCCAAGTAGTTCTATAGGTCCATACTGCTTCGGGCAATCTGCTTTCCCAATTCTTTTTATGAATGGACACTGTCTTTGTTAGAATTGCTTCAATCTCCCTGTTGGTTATCTTAGCTTGTCCATTGGCTTGAGAGTGATAAGGGGTGGACTTCCGATGTTTGATGTTGTATTCATTGACCAAGGCTGTGACAAGAGTTGAAGTAAACTGAGCTTCCTGGTCAATAACTATCTCTCTTGGAACCCCATATTTGGTGAAAATATCTTCATACAAAAATTTTGCAACTTTATTGACTTGTGCATGCTTCATGGCCTTGACCTCTACCCACTTAGTCACATAATCTGTGCAAACTAAAATATAAGACTTACCATGAGATGGTGGATCAATGGGCCCCACAAAATCCAATCCCCACTTGTCAAAAGGAGTAATTACTACTTGGGGGTGAAGTGGAATTTCATCTGATCTAGTTGGTCAGCCCATCCTTTGACATCTATCACACTTCCTTGTGTACTTTTGTGCATCCTTGTGGAGAGTAAATGGAATTACTGCAAGCATCTCCTTCTATGTGATAGTGTAATTAAATTTAGCTCCTTGCAAGTTTTTGTTGATGAAGTAAATGGAATTTTCTATAGACTCTTCTCTTTGTCCAAACACTCCTCCTATGGTGTAATCTAATGCATCTATATGGATGTGCAATGGGATCTCCCAATTAGGCCCTTTTAGAACAGGAGCATTAGTCAAAGCTATCTTCAAATTAGAAAACAATTTGTCATAGTCCTCTGTCCACTGGAATTCAACATCTTTTATCAAGAGATTGTATAATGGTGCTTCCATTTTACTGAAGTCTTCAATAAATCTTCTATAATATCCTGCATGTCCTAGGAAACTTCTAACATCCTTCTATTTTGCAGGTGTGGTTAGATCAATAATTACTTCAATTTTTGCAAGGTCAACTTGAATTCCTTTGTGGGAAATGTAGTGACCAAGAACTACACCTTCATGCATCATCATAAAATATTTCTCACTATTTAGGGATAAATTTTGGTCTTCGCATCTTTGTAGGACCTTTCCAAGGTTCTTTAGTGCTTCATCAAAGTCACCTCCATAGGTGGTAAAATCATCCATATAAATTTCCATGCAATCAAGAGAAATGTCAGAGAATATACTAATGACCGCCCTCTGGAAGGTCGTAGGCACATTGCATAGGCCAAATGGAAGTACTGAATAAGCATATGTCCCCCATGGACAAGTGAAGGTTGTGTTTTCTTGATCCTCGGGTGCAATTTGAATATGATTATAGTGATTGAATCCATCTAGGAAAGAGAAATACTACTTTCCTATAAGGGAACCCAAGACTTGGTCTACAAAAGGAAAGGGGAAATGGTCTTTCTTAGTGGTAGCATTAAGTTCCCATTAATCAAGACAAACTCGCTATTTTCCTCCCGTCTTGGGAATAATCACCAATGGGGACACCCACTGGCTATCCGAGATAGGGTAGATAAAACCAACATCCAACAAATTTTGTAGTTCTGTCTTGACAATCTCTCTCAATGCATGATTAATCTAGCATTGAGGATACCTTACAGGCTGACAACCATCTCTAATGAAGATCCAATGAGTACAAATCTTAGGATCTAATCCTTTCATATAATGATAATCCCATCCAAATGCATGTTGATGGGATATCAACAAGTTAGTCAATTGAAATTGTTGTGCATTACTCAACTTATAATTGATGTTCAAATATCTTCCCTCAGACACTTGTATTTGAGTGGTCAGCTCTATCATAGCTGCATCATTGATACAGGGCACCTTGAGTTCATAGGGAAACATTGTATGAAACATACCTGTTATTGTAGGAAGTTTTTTTGCTAACACAATGGCTGTAGGAAGAATGTCTATAGGAAGTTCATCTGCAGGCATAGTGGTTGCAAGAAGAGTGGTTGCAGGGAATTCAAGCAGAACAGGTAGAAGCATTCTTTCAGGATTAGTAGAACTAGAGGCACTAAAGGATGATGCTTCATCAACCTCATAGTGGTTTTGGAGTATGTTGGTCAATACCTCATCATCATCTTGCAATTTTAGAAAGGGGATCCTACCTAACATCATGAGTTGCACCACAAAATTGACTTCCTTAGTTTATTCACCGATTGGCGGCCATACAAAATCTTCCTCATCATGAACAGGCTAATCAGGATGGTAAAGGGTAAGCTTTTTAGTATTCCTACCATTTGAAATGGTCATGTCTCTAGACCAACACCCAATATAAGAATCTGTTGTTGCTAACCATGGTCTTCTGAGGATGATAGGATATCCTCCTAGTGTAGCTTTGGGAGAGAGAATCATAAAGTCTGTGGGATACTCCCAAGAGTCTAAAATCACCACAATATCTTCTACTATACCTTTAGGTTTCATAGTAGAACTATCAGCAAGCCGCATAACAACAGGAGTGGATCGCATGTTTGCCGCATGTAGTTGTTGCAGGATGTCTTTAGTCATTACATTGATTGTTGCTCCTAGATTAATTAAGGCATTCTTTACTTAGATTCCATTGATAACAACTATTACTACAAGACTACCTAGATCATTGTACTTGGGAATGGTCACTTTTCCAAGCATGATATCAGCAAGTTGGCCCACCATGTGGATTGTAGTCAAGTCTTTCTTCTTTCTTCCTAGCTTTTAAAGACATGCCTCTTTGATTGCCTTGCCATATATAGGAACGTATTTAATTTCCTAAAAAAGAGGTATCTAGAAACATATATGTTTCAATTGCTCCAAGAGATCAAAATTTGTTTCCTCGTTCTCTTCCTTTTGCTTAGTAACTTCCAATCTCTGAGGAAATGGTTGCTCTTGTGAAGTCTTCTGCTCTAGAACTGGTTTAGGAACTTTAGGTGTGATAGAGTGAATGGGGTCATTCAGAGGTTCTTCCTCCTCCTCCATAGGAAACTCCATGACGATTGGTGAGCAAGGGGTTGTCAAAGTAGTCCATGAACATAGGTGAATGTCACTCAAACTCACAACACATGCAGGAAATTGTTTTGGATTTGTAGAGTGCACCAGTTACTATTGTGGTTTGTTATTTGGATTAGGTGTGGGATGAGCTAGTAACTGAGTAGTTATAGGTGCATTTGAGCTTGAATTAGCAGGTGAAGGCATAATAGTAGTCTGTTGGGGTTGAGAAGGTGGTTGGATGTAATTAGGGGTCTATTTTTTCCATTGTTGACCTCTCCATTGAGGTAGTTGTTGCCAGTTTCCTAAGGGTGGCTACCATTTCCCTTGGTACTGCTACCAACTCCCCTAAGGTTGATGCCATTGAGGTGAGGATTTTTGGTAATTGGACCAAGCATTTGGAGGGTTACCCCAAGGCTGCGGGGGATATCCCCCTTAGTTGGGTGGATATGGAGGCTACCATTGATTACCAAATGAATAAGAGTTAAAGTATGGCCCAAAAAAAGAAAGAGGATCTAGTGGCATACCTTGTCTTGGAGCCCATGGCTTCCTTTGTGCAACAAAATAAACTTGGTCTTCCTCAGTCTGGATTGGTCTGAACTCAAGTGGAATCTAGTTACTATCAATGTTGGAGATCATCTTACATCTTCAGTCCCTCCTCTTTTGTCTGTAATGAGGGTAGTATTCAGTCAACATTTCCTCTTCCTCCTCATGTTTCTTCTTAGCTTGAAGTGTGTCTAGCTAGGTAGCTATATTATTTATAATATCCTAGTTAAAATCAGCCAACAAGTTGGTAATCTCCATCCTTGAAACTCCATTAGTGGATGACCTACCCATAGAGGATTGATAGGATCTTCCTCTCTTTGAAGCCACTCTGGAATAATTCTGGCATATTTTCTTGATGTCTCCCCAAGGAACTTGGGTGATGTCTCCTCCAGCCATTAGGTCCAAAGCATTAGTGCAACTTTCATTAATTCCACTCAAGAAAAGTAGCTTTTGGGACTCCTCATTGAGTGTATGGTGTGGAGATTTCTACAAACAAAACAAAAACCTTGAAATGTAGTCTTCCAGGCTCTCATCTTCCTTCTATTGCATCCTAAAGATATCATCTCCTCGCATGTCACTACCCTTGCAATATTTCTTATACTTCTCAAGGAACTTTGTCTTCATGTCATCCCAGGTCTCCACAATATCTCTGCCTAGGCTCATGAACCATCTTAGTGCAACTTATTTCAAATTAGTAAGAAATAACTTAAGCCTATGTGCATCAATTTTATAATCATAGCTTTTGCAGAGGATATCAAACTCAAATAGGAAGGTATTAGGGTCTTCTGTAACAAGTCCATAAAACTTGGTAAGTAGTGATGTGGGGATATTCTTAATATTATCAACTTCATTTTTATCAGTAATGGGAAAAGGAAAGGTAGGTTGATTAGGTCTATTCCCATTCGTATCCCCCATGTCTTCCTGATGAATTCCCAAGGCTAAGGGGTTATCAACTTGATTTTGTGCTTCAATAGAGGATTTAGACTTGGTCAAATTAGGATACGCATCAACAAAAGGAAATGGCTCTTCTTCTTCTCTGTTTCTTGGTAGATATGGAAGATCAACTAGTTGGAATGGATCAAGATTATTAGGAAGGAATCTCCCATAAGAATCCCTTCTTCTATGCATGTAGTTTTACTCAGCATCAACCAACTCACACAAAGAATAGGAAAAAGAATGGTAAATCATTACTTCCTAATGAGGGGTAATCTAAGAACAACATCAAAACTCCTGAAATAACAAAGCTATCAAGGACCTCAAAAACTTCCTAGCTTGACACCATCCCTGACAATGGTGCCAAAAATGTGGCCTCCTATAATGATTCAATAACTAAGCCTTTACGACTATGATTTAGAGATTGAAAATCTTGAACTGAACATTTATCTCAGTCATCATGAAGGTGCATTTAACTTGTCAACCCAAGGATGTAAACTTGAAATGGGTCAGCACTGTATGTGCACTAGGAACTTCAAGATGGTCACTCTACTCTATAACTAATGAAATCATAATACGAGAAATTAAATTGAATGGAAAGGAAGGAAATACCACTAAGCATCAAATAATAATTCTACTAAACTAGAATGCATAACATAAATAAAGATCTAGGTAGTGTAATGTGAAACTATGTTGGTTACTTTGGCTATAGGAAGAATTCTAGTTACTACAGGAATGGTCACAACTAGATTTCTAACTAAATGCATAAGAGAAAATAACAACTAAGCTATCTACTCTAAAGGTATGGATTACTCACCAAGTGGGTTCCCTTGGATGAGAATCCTCTAAACTATTGAAAAATAAAATACTCAACTCAGAAAAAAATCTCATTCATGGAGAAGAATAGAAATAGAATCGTAACATGGATGTATTGAAAATAGAGAATGCTCAGTACATTATCAGTTTATTCACCAACAACAAGAACTATGCATAACTTTCTGTCTAACTGAACTGTTGAACTTCCAAGTGGAAGATTCAATCCATTATTCATACTAACAACTAACCAGGTAGTCAACTCCCACTAGCTGAGAGGATTCCATATAGGGAAAGCACGAAAATAATGGCAGAGCCGTTACATTCTGCAGGGGGAATCTGGTTAGAAATGCAAGCCCAACGTGGACCCAACACTGCAGTAACAACCACGAATGCTCAATGCCATTATTTGCAAGGTAGTTACAGCTCTGTCATGGATAATGTTTCCATAGTCATCCAAGGTTGACTCCTTCGGATGATCCTCCTACATGGTCTTATGACGGCTTCCTTCTTAAATTGGCATCTTTGATTAATGGTTGCATGGCATTGTTAGTACGTTTAATTGCACAACTATAATCACTTAAAAGAACATTCAACAACACATGGAAATCAATACAAATAACCCATATAACATGTCAATATCATTAAAGTCTTGTCAAGGTAGAAATTAACCCAATATGAAAAGGTTTGAGGGAAACTTTATAAAAGTTTAGCATTTTAACCATCAAGTCTATAGGATTATTAGAAAATAAACTTATAATGTCTACCCAAGAGTAGACCAAAAATGAGACTCATTAGTTGATTGTTCTTGCTTGTGGTTTTGAGAAATGGTTTATGGATGTTGGAAGTGTGTTTGTTCAGAATCTCATGTGCACAGGTGCTCATATAATGTATTGACATTAATCTATTGTTGCATTTTTCTATTAGGTCTATCTCTAGTCAACCTCATGGATAGTTGGTGGTATGGTGAATTAATTTTACGTTGCAAATGTATGGGTGACCTATCTTAGGTCCATGCCAACATGAAGTAGTGTACTACATGTGTGGATTTCTTTTGGAAATATTTTGTATATGCTTGAAGTGGATAGTTGATTTTTGGTAAACAAGGGTTGCATCTAATTAGGCCAACCTAATTGATGCTTACAAATGGATCAGATATATATATTGAACAATTTTAAATATTGTGAGGTGAGTGGTGTTGTGAAATTACTAATGTGAAGAAGTGTGAGTATGATGAAGTGTGTTAAGTCAATTTTTTTTAGCATTACCAAAACTAAATCAACACTTGTTAGGTGTACTCTTAGTAGTTCATTCTGGATGTGAAGCCACTTCTATTTCTACAATCCTTTTGTAGGAAATGTGCCTCCTTACCTGGACAGTGAGTCCTCTTTGTAAGCAGTGAGCTTTTGTATCCAGACAGTGAGTCATTTTTAGGCAATGAGCCCTTTGGCAATGAGCCTTTCTGTATTCAATTTTGGAACTAGTTTATATTGTGAGCTAATCCTTACCATGGTTTTTCCCTTATTGGGTTTTCCACATAAATTCTACTGTTCATTGTATTGATCTTGCTTTCTATTATCTACATTTCATGTTCATACTTAATAACAAAATTGAGTTGTTGTGAAGTTTATAAGTGTTTGAAGTTTTGTGTTTGAATTTGGTGACAACTGATTCACCCCCCTCTCAATTTTCTTGCACCTTTCAACACTTCTTACCAAAGGAGGAAACCTCCTCAAACTAATTGAGAGGCATACCACTAGACATTATCATACTGGAGAACAGATCCATCTGCAAGGATGAGAAATAGACTTTGCATGGACTTGCTTTATCTTCTATACATTCCAAATATCTATAAACTTGCTTTCTGACAGGGATGTCAGACTTCCACTTAACATTATCCCTTGATGGTAGAAAACTCAAAAATTAGATTACTAAAAATTTGAGCAGAGATCGAAACCAGAAGGGATAACTCTCAACCAAAGACATTCTGACATTCTCAATTATGTTTTCCATTATTAGGCTACATAGGTCAAACTGTTAATTTTCTTTCACCATCTTATGTGCAAGATAGACAACAATAGCCGAAGTAGAACCTTCAAGATTTATGAAATAGATTTTGTGAGTGATACCATAAGAAAAATACCTTATTGCGTGATTGGCAATGGTATTTATTTGTAGAGCTCAAGGGTCTTTGTCGATACTAGGAAGTTCCTCCACATCTTTGCATTTCACCATTTTCTTCTCGGGGAGGTCAACAACTTTGCATAACCTAGTAATAGCTTTAATGGCTTCCTTAGTGATCAGATAGAGTTTTTTCAAAACAATGTTGCCATCCTTGAATCAAATCAATAGAAAAAAGATATATTCTTTGTCAAAAATCCAGGGAAATTCTCCCCATAGATTCATACCTTGGACACTTACTTTTTTTCAATTCATTAGTCTTCAACCCTAGTTCCATTTCCTTCATCTTCTGATGATCAAATTTGTCCAATTCTACTCCCTTCGATCTCAGTGGGATACCACCAGTAGATTCACTATTAACCAACATAGATTTCATTGTCACACTTAGCTCCTTCAATCCTTTTATCTCTTAGTGAAACCTCTTCTCCTTCTTTCCAAACTAGGAGAAACATGATTTAAAAACTCCATATTTTATCTTTAATTTCTCATGATGATTTCACCATCAAAGATGCACATCGATGATGCCAACAACTATACTTCACTTTTCAATCATCTAGATTAAGCTTCATCATACATCAACAATCAGATGAAACTTAGTCATGTTGAAAACACATCAATATTACTTTAGAGAGGGGGAACCATTAGGATATGCATTGCAAAACTCCCCCTGAGCCAAGGCAGTTTGGCTTAGATTCTGATAGGGCTTGTACAAAGATTTGGTGCCATGGAAGATTTCTTCACACTTGTTTTAATTTTCTTCCAAACTATGACCGTCTTCTTTTTGGATTCATTTGATTTTGCAACCTTCTTTTTATTATCGGGCTTTTCTAGAGCAACATATCTGCATGTGTTAGCATAATGTATGGGTTGACTGCACTTGTAACATCTTTGTCCTAACTTAATTGAGTGAACCCTAGATCTGCACTGATTAGCTTTGTGACCATAACCATGGCATAGATATCAATAACCATGAAAAATATTATTCATTCCATTCCTTCTAGAAGGATTAGATAATTCACTTCTGTAGTGACTTGCTTTGTGACCAAACTTGTGATAGTTAAAGCATTGAGTACTTGGTTCCTTCTTGCTTCTACACTCTATAGCCTTATGTCCAAAATTTTTGAATAGAAAATAATAGCCATTAAATGATAAGTACCTTTGATTGAATTTGGTTGCTTGATTGGAGGTCTTTTTGTAGGTGTTCTAGAGTTTCAAACCTTCCTTGTTACAAAAACTCTCACTTTAGCTTCAACTACTTTGCCTTTACCCTTAGTCTTCTGATTTGAGCTTTCACCCGAGAAGCCAAGTCCTCCCTTATCCTTATGAAATTTCTATAGGGAAGAATTGATCCAAAATTATGCTACTTTCACACACTCTTGCTTCTGATTTCAGTCTTCTTAACTCTTGATCAAACTTCTCATTTTCTTCTAATTTTTGTTTGATATTTTCTTTAGTCTTCTTGTATTCATCAAATCATAGCTTTAAATCCACAATACATTCCTTTGAATCCTTTAATTCTTGGTTAAATTCTCTATGTCTTTCTTTGAATTTTTGAATTTTCCCCCTTAACTTTGAGATAGAAGCATTTGCCTCAAGGTTTTCTTTCAAATCTTCATTTTTAGATTTTGTTCTTTCCATATCATCTAACATTATCTTCAGTTCTTCACAAAAGTAATAATCTCCTACCATCTTTTCAAACTGATAAGATCTCCCTCAAGTGATTAATCTTTGTCTGCAAGGGACCAAGCTCTGATACTAGGGTATGTGCAGGATCATCATGGAAAAATAGGCCCTTAAGTGGCAATGAAAATTCAAAAAAATCAGAGTTACGCAACTTGACATAAAAATTTGAATAAGTTATCTATATTATTTAAAAATATGTAACAATAGAATTTGTGGAAAATTGAATTTTGTTTCTAAACTACTAGGTTCATTTTTCTAAAAAAAAATTCTATTTGGTGAAAAATTAAAATTTCAATGCAGTAGTATTTAAATTTCAAGGAAAAAATAAGAAGTAGGTGTCTATCTGACCACCCTAACCATAATGAAATCATAATATTTTTTTATAATATTTTAGATATGAGTAGAGGACTCATGTCCGGATGTGATGCATATTTTTTTGTATTATTTTTCCAAGTAAATAATTAATTATGAACTTTTAATTACAACTTTTAAAAAATATAAAAATTGTATGTCTAACCACCTTAACTTGGTCAAAACTTCATGAAATTTATTTATTTTTTATCCCATAGTATGTAAGCATAATGTATCATGTCTTTACAACAATTCAAAAATGCATATATCGTTTGAAAGTTATAGATGTTTTTCAATCAGGCTATCAATCAAGACTTTAGTCATAATTCTAATAGAAAATGAATAATAATTATTTATTAGATTCAAACTAAAGTATAATTTATATTGGTGGAAAGTTGAGAAGTTCCTTTACAAAGCCTTTTTGTTTCATCAATTTTGGGTAAAAAAAATGATGTCAACCATATGTGCGAATTCTGGAAAAGCAAGGTAAGTTGTTAAACATGTTTTTTATGTTGACTTAGGATTGGCAGGTCCGAACCAAAATCCAAAGCAAGCCCGAGGCTAATTCCTAGGCATTAAATTTTGTGTCAAAAATATCAGATATCCGATTTGAATCCGATATCTGATATGTTCTATATAGAGTTGCAAAAATGTTATACAATTTATAATATATATGATTTAAAAAATGAAATAAAGTTTATAATTTAATATATAATATACAATATAGTTTATAGAGTAATATATAATATACAATTTATGATAATCTCTTACCAAATTATGTATTTAATATATAATATATTATATTATTATGTATAAATATTTAAATATATATA
>VDFB02000008.1:294980946-295019412 GCA_007258455.2 Sequoia sempervirens
CTCCCATTCTCTCCCACTCTCTCCCTCCCTCTCTACAACTCTCTGCAACTCTCTCCCTCTCTATGCCACCCTCTCCCACCCTCTCCCACTCTCTCTGTCCCTCTCTCCCACACTCTTCAACTCTCTCCAACTCTAGTAAAAATGTAAGAGAGCTTACAAAAGAACAAATTGAAGCATATAGACAAAGAGATAGAGAAGGTCATAGGAAGAGAAGACAAGGTATGTTAAATATTGGTGAACCTAACCCCTATGGTCTTTCAAGTGAAGAGGAAATTGAAGATGTTCAATGTGAAAATATTCAAGGTGAAAATGTTGGAATTAAAGATGTTGAACATGATATTCAAATTGGGAATGAAAATATTGAAATTGGTAATGAAAATGTTCAAGGTGAAAATGTTGGATTTGAAGATGTTGAACATGATATTGAAATTGTGAATGAAAATATTTAAATTGATAATGAAAATGTTCATGGTAAAAATGTTGGATTTGAAGATGTTGAACATGATATTGAAATTGGGAATGAAATTATTCAAATTGATATTGAAAATGTTCAAGGTGAAAATGTTGGAAATGAAGATTTTGAACATAATATTGAACCAGGTGTAAATTATGTTTCACCAAATTACATGAGAAATGAAGAACCTTGTGTGGAGAAAGACATTCCAAATTCAAGACCTTCAAGAACCCCTAAATGGTTACTTGAATTTGATGAGAACATTATAAAAAATTTTGAAGACAAGAGGTCAACACAAACTATTCAATTATGGGCTAGAAGACTTTTCAACCAATATTTTAGTGATAAGACACTGACTGAGAAATGCCAAATTTTTGTACAAATACTAAATATGCAAAAGATGAGACCTTTGCTAGCGAAATTGAAGATTCGTGTGAACAAGAAGACCAAAAAGAATTCTATTATTGTCAAAAAAAAATAGTGCTGTCAAGTCTATTGGAAAAAATAACAAGGAAAAGGATAAGAGAGCTACTCAGAGAGTCATTACAATCACCCTAGTAAGCCACCAATTGAAAAAGGCTCGCTTTATGAGAAAAATTTGTATTGATTTTGACATAAATCATAAAAATTTGGATAGAGCACTCGAAAGAAGAGAAGGAATAGATTATCCTCTTCAAAATGATATATGGGCTTTTGTAGACAGGCTCCCATGTGTTGGTAAAAAGCTAACCGATAATGTAAAGCAAGTAACTCAACAATTTTGGCATGATAACTCTAGAGTATCACTCAATGCAAAGGATGTTTTAAAGTTGATAATGGGAAATCGAGACCATACACCACATCCTAAACATTTCTTGGAATCAAGCCAAACAATGTTGTTCAAAAAAATTATTGAAACACATCCAAATATGGAAATCTCGCAAAGGAATTTGTAGGGTTTGAAGCCATTTTATTGTGTGCCTCTTAAGATTCGTAATACTTGTTGTTGCAAATACCATGTGGAGTTTTCAATGTACCATGAGCTATTATGCTATATCCATTCTACTTTGCATACTAATGAAATTTTGTAGGACTGTGGTGCAATGCATCTTCTGAAATCATCAAGGGACTTGCTATATCTATTTTTATGTTCTAGAGATGATGGTTGCTTTTTCTATAGAAATGATTGTTTAAATGCAAAGTGCTCACAATGTGGTGGCTTGTCAAGTTTGTTCAATGTTTTCATGAGAGTTCCGAACATGAATTTGGAAATAAGCTTGTTGAGAAAAAGAGATATGAGATAGTCAAATATACTTTGCAAAGTGGAGGTGAAGGTTCTAGATGTGAGTTGGTTACAAAAGAATGTGGTGTTGCTGATTTTATTTCAGATTTTAAGGACAATATTTTCTACAAGTATGCAAGGCATAATCATAGGTATTAGTGGTTGGATCAACAATTTAGGATGTGTAAGGACTCTTTTCCAATTGGCACTACTATATCAGTGGGTTATTTTGTAGAAAACTACACATTGCAACCACAAAATGAGGTACAATCTCAGTATTACAATTCCATTCAAATTGCTATTTTTTTCCACATAACGTTTAGACATGCACCTAATAGTACAAAGGAGGATGGAAAGATAATCAAAGAGTATAATTTTTATATGAGTGATGATATATCTCACTCATCTGAGTATGCCCAACATTGTTTTGAGAATTTTTTTGAGTTCTTACAGGAGCATGATATAGCATTGGGATGACATCTAATTTGGTCAGATAATTGCATAGGTCAATTCAAGAATGCTCGTATGTTTTATTGATTGAGTAGAATGCATGTAGAGAGGGGTCTACATCATATTTGGATTTTTTTTGAAGCTGGACATGAGAAAGGGGAGCATGATGGAGTAGGTGCATGTGTAAAGAGAGCTCTAGTTAAGGAGCAATTAAAGATTTTAGGAGAAAAATTTAGCAATGCATGTTCTATTGTTGATTCGTGTAGTTCAACATTGTCACAAGGAGGGACACTTGATTCAATAGTGTACAGATTCTTTTGGTTCGTTGAGGAGGGTACAGTGGAAGGAAAATTGGATTGTCATACAATCAAAGATTCTTCAAAGATGCATTCATTTTGAAGCTCAGATGCAGACACATGGAACATTTGGACATGAGAGTTGGCTTGTTTTTGTCAAAGTTGTATTCAGTGCGAGTGGGATCAATGCAAGTCAAATGAGTGGGTGGATACATGGGTACCACAGTATCTAACACCTTTATCTCAAACAATATCCATGACAAATGACACAATGGAAAGTTTAGTTGATTATGACCTGCTTTCAAATCTACTACAGCCAGGACATGTTTTTGCAATTGTTGCAGTGCAGGGGAATGAAGAGAGATCACACTATTGGTTGGCTCAATGTGTGTGGGTAAAGCATAAGCTAACACAACCGATGGAAGATGATGATGGTTTTTTGTATCCTATAGGTTCAATTGTAGTTGCAGGAACTTGGTTGTGAAAATAAATGATCAGAAAGAATGACATACCTGCATTTGAAGACTATGAGAAACACAAAACCATTCTCACATATTTGTACCTTGTTATAGCAACAAATGTTAAGCTGTTGAAGCATCATGCCAGAACAAAGACAAAACAACTATGGACACTTAGTAATGTTAATCATGAAGCAATATTGGATACTCTTAAGCAAAGAGATGACCCTTCAAGCACACTTGAATAGCATTTTCAAGAATGGAAGGTACAATTCTTATGTTCATTATGATTAAGTTCATTAGTGTTCTTTATTTAATATTGATATTTTATATACTATTGTAATGCAGGTGTATTTAATAGTGATATTTTGTATACATTTTTGCAATATTTTTGGCAAGATTGATCATGGACCTACTACAACAATAGCCAGCTCTGATCCTTTTGGAGAGGTATGTGAAAGATTTCAACATTATAGATTGGTTATTTAAGCGTCTTTTATAGTTTGCATCACCAACTCATCATCATTTAGGTTGTTTAGATTAATATAGATTTGTTAGTCTAAGCATCTTTTCTATTGTGACAATATAGATTTCTCATCTTCCCACTTTTGTGATATTCCTGGCACAATTGATCATGGACCTGCTGCAATAATAGCCAACTCTAATCCTTTCAGAGAGGTACGTGATAGATTACAACAATATAGATTGGTTATTTTAAGTGTCCTTTATAGTTTGCATTACCATCTCATCATATTTTGTGTGATTAAGAATAATATAGATTGGTTATTCTAAGCATCTTTTATAGTTTGCATCACCAATTCATCATCATTCAAGTTGTTTAGATTGATATAGATTTGTTAGTCTAAGCATCTTTTCTATTGTGACAATATAGATTTCTCATTTTCCCACTTTTGTGATATTCTTGGCATGATTGATCATGGAATTGCTGCAACAATATCCAGCTCTGATCCTTTTAGAGAGGTATGCGACAGATTACAACAATACAGATTGGTTATTATAAGCATCTTTTATAGTTTGCATTACCATCTCATCATATTTTGTGTCATTTAGAATAATATAGATTGGTTATTCTAAGCTACCTAGATGGTTTGTACAGGTAATTATTAGTCTAGAACGTGAACATACTACTATTGTGGAAGACTATGCCCTGAATGCCTCCAATAGGAAAATTTTGTAAAATTTGAATTCTCAAATTGGAAACAATGTAAAAAGGTCATAATTATGTATGGGCATAATCTATACCCAGTGATGTTTTTTGAAGTATGGGTCAAATTCCTGGCATTGTATAAAAGGTATGTTTAAAATTTAAAGGGGTTTGTATTTTGGAAACTCATAGGTTGAATTAGTCATACAGGTGTATGCTTTGTTACTGTTATTGGGACAATTCTATAATAACTTTTTGTACTTAATTGAGCTACAACCGAAGGTTTTCTTCCTAGTTCTTTCCTGTCGGTATGCTTGTTTGAACCAAGTTTTGTAATATCTCCTATTTATATATAATAAATTATAGTGGTTTGCCACTTTTGCTTCTCAAATCCAACTTGGATGCAACTTCATTTTTAGCAACTTTCATGAGGTTTTTAAGGAAATCAATGTTTCCAACCTTTCCACACCCTATAAATTCATCAAACACATCTATTAGGACCTACACAAGCTTGATCCAACCTTAAATATTGTTTCCCCCATGTTTCATTGACATTAGCAAGTTGTAACCACCATTTTTGGTGTAGGAGCACCTACACCACAATATCATTGTGGATCATTTCAATGATTAAAGTGTTAATATTTTTATTTTTTGTCTTTAATGATAACTAATAGGATCAATGGTTATGTATTAGGAGGATTTTCTAGGTTTTAGGATAAAAAAACATGGAGATCCCAACTTGTCCTAGTTGTTTCTTTGTAGCCTTTGAAGGAAAAATTAGTAAATTTTTTTAGGGACAAGCAAGAACAGTGTTTTGAACATGTAATGATGCTATTTCAAGCCATTAAGTGAGGTCTTAGTAAAGTTAGAAGTGGAAAAGTGCAACATTTCATTACGAGTCATATTAATGTGAAAAATGTTTGTATTTTGGCCTTCAATGGTCATTAAGGTTTCAAAAGTCAGTTAAGATTGGTGGTTAAAGGCATTGGGAGTTGGATTCCAAGGAATAGAAACTTACTTAAGGCCCTCAAGGGCTTGAGACAGGTTTGGTTGAAGGATTTTTTTTCTTTGAATCAATAAAGTTTCAATTGCTTAGTTCAGATTTTACTTTTTTTCTTGTGTTTTCTACCTGTGCACAGGCCATTCAAGCATTTTTGTATCAAAAATTTATGTAGAAACATTATTACATGTCTTTAATTTATTCTAAATTCTTAATAGAGGGTTTCTTTATTCATTTTGTACCTCAAAACTCAGACTTTCTCTAGATAAGTTCCTAAATAGGGGAATAAGAGTTTTGCAATTTTAATGGCTTGAATCTCATCCCACCTACTGTGTGACAATGTGACTAGGTGGGATGAGTTGGTAGGGCTTAGGAAATGATATTTCAAGAGTGGAAGGCATGGAGAACTAGGTTTTGAAATAAAATGAAGAGTTAAAGGTCTGAAAATGGTGGTTTTTTTCACTTGAAAATATAATTTTTACCCTAGGGTTTGCAAAAATCTCTGAGATACTAGAAGTTTCTTTGTTTTCTAATCATATTGGGGCCTAAATAAAGGTTTCTAATGTGGTGGTAGAGTCTGAAAGTTTGTGGAAGTGCCACATCTAATAAACCCTCAAGAATTACACTAAAAACAAGGGTTTTCTAATTTCATGGTTACAGGTCTATACAAATGGAATCCAATTGCAGAATCTTTATTTTCTTGGAAATTTATTTGCTTCCCCCAAGGTTTTAGGGGTTTGTGTGGTGTTTGAAGGTATGTTTCTTTGCATTTTTGGGCTAATTGAGTAGCCTTTTCAAGGGTGAATGTATAGGAAGTCAACATTGGTCCAAAGGAGTCTATGTTGTTTCTCATATATATTGTGTAACTTGGAAATGGGTGTTTGAATCAGTCATGTTTTGGTCTGGTGTTTTGGAAAATTCTAGAGTAATTGGACAAAAACTAGTTTCTCACTATTACAAGGGTTTAAGGGGGTTAATGAGGGAAATGTGTATTTAGTTGCTTGTCAAGTTTTAAGGGAATTTTGGACTTTCCAAAGTGGTCAAAATAATCTTGATAGATGCCTCAAATAGGTAGGCTACAAAGAGTTTATGATTGTGCCCTTGTGTCTGCATTAATTTTTTACCTAATTTCACTCAGTTTTTCCTCGTGTGGCAACTCACCAACTCAAGTACAGAAATTTCCAGCTCTCTAAACTCACATAGTCACCTTATATATTCCTAATAAAATCTACCATGGCCATACCATCTAGCTACAAACTGTACAATAGATGGTATGGCATTTTAGCACTTTAGACTCTTAAGGGAAATCGTTGGTCCAATGTAGCTCAAAGTGATTTAGCATATTTGGGTGCAAAAGAGGACCATCCCTAGCATAAACATACCCATCTAGATGTGTTGGAACAATCTGTTTGGTTGTACGAGTTACTGAATGAAAGTTGCACCACTTTGCAACTTTACACTACTTGCATCTAACAACTTTTCCCTTAGTTGAAAACTTGCCACCACGGGAAAATTCCTCTGATATAGCAAAAATTGAGAGAGGTTATTGTATATGGTACAAACATGATCCCATAGCCTCAAATGGAGAGTCTGTAAACATTACGATTTCCAAGAAATAGCCCTTCAAAGATTGCTACCTTTTAGCACTTTGGACTCTTAAGGGAAATCATCGGTCCAATGTAGCTCAGAGTGATTCGGCACATTTGGTTACTAAAGAGGACCATCCCTAGTGTAAACGTACCTATTTGTACATGTTGGAATAATCTTTTTGGTCATACGAGTTTCCGAATGAAAGTTGCACCACTTTGCAACTTTACACTGCTTGCATCTAACAACTTTTCCCTCAACTGAAAACTTGCCACCACGGGAAAAAACCTTCGATATAGAAAAAACCAAGAGAGGTTATTGTAAATGGGACAAATAAAATCCCATAGCCTCAAATAGAGAGTCTGTAAACATCACGGTTTCCAAGAAATAGCCCTTTAAAGATTGCTACCTTTTAGCACTTTAGACTCTTAAGGGAAATCGTCGGTCCAATGTAGCTTAGAGTGATTCAAAATATTTGGTTGCAAAAGAGGACCATCCATAGCATAAATGTACCCATCTGGATGTGTTGGAACAATCTGTTTGGTTGTACAAATTGTTGAATGAAAGTTGCACCACTTTGCAACTTTACACTACATGCATCTGACAACTTTTCCCTCAGCTGAAACTTGCCACCATGGGAAAATGCCTCTGAAATAGCAAAAACCAAGAGAGGTTATTGTAGATGGGCCAAACATGATCCCATAGCCTCAAATGGAGAGTCTCTAAATGTCATGGTTTTCGAGAAATAACCCTTTGAATATTGTTGTCTTTTAGCACTTTGGACTCTTAAGGGAAATCACCGGTCCAATGTAGCTCAGAGTGATTTGGTGTATTTGGTTGCAAAAGAGGACCATCCCTAGTGTAAACGTACCAATCCAGACGTGTTGGAATAGTTTGTTTAGTCATACAAGTTGTTGAATGAAAGTTGCACCACTTTGAAACTTTACATTGCTTTCATCTAACAACTTTTCCCTCAGCTGAAAAACTTGCCACCATAGGAAAATGCATTTGAGATAGTAAAAATTGAGAGAGGTTATTGTATATGGGCCAAACACGATCACATATCCTCAAATAGAGAGTCTGTAAAACATCACAATTTTTGAGAAATAGCCCTTCAAAGATTGTTTCCTTTTAGCACTTTGGACTCTTAAGGGAAATCCCCAGTCCAATGTAGCTCAGAGTGATTCAACATATTTGGGTGCAAAAGAGTGTCATCCCTAGCATAAACGTGCCCATCTAGATGTGTTGAAATGGTTTGTTTAGTTGTACGAGTTGCTGAATGAAAGTTGCACCATTTTACAACTTTACACTGCTTGCATCTAACAACTTTTCCCTTAACTAAAAACTTTCCACCATGGAAAACGCCTCTGAGATAGCAAAAAACAAGAGAGGTTATTGTAGAGGGGACCAACACGATCCCATAGCCTCAAACAAAAAGTTTTTAGGCATCACAGTTTCTAAGAAACAGTCCGTCAAAGATTGATCCCCTTTTGCACTTTGGACTCTTAAGGGTTTTCGCTGATTGAACGTAGCTTGAACTGCTTCGACCGATTTGGGTGTGAAAGGGGACCATACCTAACCTAAACGTAACCATCTTGACATGATGGAATAGTTGGTTAGGTCATATGAGTTGTAGAACAAGATTTATCTATGTAGTTACAAGTAGTTTTACACCCTCCAACTAAACTCCAATGTTGACTTTTGTGTGAAAAAAAAGCCATGAGACCATAGCTTGTTGCTTTCTTTTTAATGGAAACTAGTGGGAAGAAAATTTAACTTATTCATAGATTTAGCATTTGAGATTGCAAGAAGACATCAAAATGGCTAGCATAATAAATAGTTCTTATGATTTCTAAAGAATGTTGATAACTCTACTCAATTAGCTTCTTTTTTCAAAATCATACAAATTGAACCTTGGCATCAATTGACTCTGTATATCAAGCAACCACAATTCAACTTTCAATGATGAATATTCATCATGCATGTTTTAAATGACATTCAATTTTATGGTGGTTTTTTTGTTTATATGATGTTATGTGATATTCTAATCCTATTTCATGCTTCTATGCTGCAAATATATTTTTTCATTTTTGCATGTTTTTTTTTTACTAACAAACCCAAAACGAACCAAACCACCCCTAAATTTTTTTTAGCCAAACTAGCAAACCAAACCCCCAAACCCAACAGGTAACTTAGTTTGCAAGTCACTTATTGGGAGTTGGTTGGTTGTTTTGTGTGGGGGAGAGTCTTAAAAAAGGTTGAGGAAGTCATTTTGGGGATTGATGAATGTAATTTTGTGAAGAATCAATAAGATCATTTTGGGGGAAGCAGGCCTGAGACCCCTTTAAAGTTGGTTTGAGTGCTTTTTTTCATTTTTTGTGAGTTTTGTTCCAGGTTTTCTCAAGGCGAGTAGTGAACCCAAATTTTGCATTTTTGAGTAAATTATGAATTATTGAAGCCCTCCACCTACTATACCTTTCATGTGGCTCAGTGGAGAGGATGTGTACAATGTGATTTGAATGTGTGCAGGTCCATTTAAGAAAGGGGAAATGATTTGTGAGTCTTGGAGTTGTTTTCCTAAGCAAATCATTGCTTAAATTGCATGAAAATGAAGCTTTTAGCATAGGGTTTGTTAAAAGCAATGAGTGGGGGAATCTCTTTAATGTTTAAGAATATTGGGGTCATATTAGAGGTGTTTGAGTTGGTGGCATGGTCAGGGGAGTTGTGCAAGTGGGACTTTCAATAAACCTGATACACTTGCATGGTAAACAGACGGTTTCATGGGACATCCTGTTAAAGGACCTGTAGGTGTAGAATAATCTTAGAATTTGTTGTTTTATGACACAACTCAAGATTTTTTGGGGTGTTCTTGTGAAGATAAAGTGTTTAAAGCGGACTCACTTTGTGAAAGAGAGCTAATTCACTAGCCTAGGACAGGGGTATGTTATTGGTTCTCAAATTTGGTCCAAAGGAGTCAAGGGTAGTTTTCACATATGTTTTCATTCCCACTCTGCATCAATCCATAGCTTATTTGAAAGCACTTGTTTTAGGTTTTTAGCCATAACAACAAGCTAGTGAACTGTTTGATAAAATGCTTTGGTACACATGTATGAAAAATGTGGTGGCATAGACAAGGTAGTGAATTGTTTGAAAAAATGCCTCAAAGAAATGTGGTCTCATAAAATTCCATGACAAGAAAATGTAATTGGCAGTTGCTCCTAGTTATTAGTTATGTAATGTGAAGTAATTGCATAACTGCTTAGGTTGACTTTGTAAAAAATATATTGTAATTGATTTTTTTTCATCTATCAGCATCTAGTTGTTAGTTATACAATGTGAAATAATGCTTTGAGTTTGAAAGATGTGCAATGGAATGTAATCAGCGATATGAATATAAACTACATAATACAACCATTCTTTTTTATGCTCTTGTACATTGATATTTAACCATTGCTCGCTTGACTAATTTTTCAAAAAGTTTAATCGTGCACATGAGGAGGAAATTAAATTTTGATTGTCAACTTCTATATATAAAATTATCCAATAATCTTGAGTGTATCTCCATATACAAAAATGACATCAACACCAACTCAAACAAAGTTTTACATAATGTGGCATATGCCATCTTGATGTCTATTCAAAATTTACATACCAAAATGTCTATCTCATCCTAAACTACTTGTGGATCATCAAAATGGAGCCTCTTTACAATACTTGTTGGCTCTGAAGGTAGTTACACAAGAAAAATTGAAACCACAATTGAGATTAGTTATACTATATGATTTAAAATTGAATAATTAACATCAAAATAAATATACATTGAATTATAATTGAACTCTAAAATTGTAATCTTGATTACCTAAAATATCTATCTCTTCAAAGGGTCAGGAGTCCTAGAATATGCCCCTCTCAAAGAACCAACCAAACCAACTTTGTAATGTCAATCTATATATGTAAACAAAAACATAAAATTGATCCAAGTTAGCATACAATTGTTGGTAATAGAAACATATAAATACCAAACACAAAATAAAATAAACACATACCTCTGTAGGCTAATCTTTTTCTTTATCTCCTTTAGGTGTTTCTACACCTCCTCCTTGAGGTGTTTCAACACCTACTCCTTCAAGTGTTCTAATACGTACTCCTTCAGGCGTTGTGGTACTTGTCAACAATGATGTATAGCTCATAACTGCCTGTACATAAAAATGACAAGTACATATGAAACTATCAATCTATATTGATGTATGTATAATCAGTATAAGATCTTAAAAATCTTAATTCAATTGAATTTGAGTTCAATTACCTTCCCCTTATCTAACATTGCACTTCCATAATTTGGACAAGGCTGCACCTTGCTCACACTTGTCAACAATGACGTGTAGCACATAACTACCTCTACATAAAAATGACAAGTACATATGAAACTACCAATCTATGTCAATGTATGTATAATCAATATAAGATCTTAAAATTCTTAATTCAGTTGAATTTGAGTTCAATTACCCTCCCCTTATCTAACATTGCACTTCCATAATTGGTGCTAAATATTCTTCATTTGTACATGAGTAGCTAATAAGCCTATTTGTTAGAGGAAACCACCATCATCTAGTTTCCTTGTGGTCAAATAAAGTTTTTGAGGAAGATTAAAAACATAAATTTTATTTAATCACACTTGCTAAGCATCTATTTACATAAATAAAACACTCATGTAGAGGCACATATGTTCATATAGTTTTTCTATTTAGAAAAACTTTAGATCCATAAATTATATATCTATTCAAAAATATCAATTTAAAGAACAAATGTACCACTACCAGGATTGAAATTTATATTTTTAACGACTATAGTTGGAAAGCTATGTTTGATATGACAAAATTTCCCATTTCAATTTTCAAGCTTAATTAACACTCTAAGCATTGACTGCTTAGATGGTCGGGCCCTGTGGGAGCCTCTTAAAATGACATTTTTTGTTTTTGTTTTCTTATTTGTTGTTTCCTTCCTATTCTCGTTTGTGTCCTCTATGTGAAAGGATTTAATTTTTTTTCCATCGTTATGAGCTATAAAATTTGTAGAGTCATCCACCATGTCTGGAAAATTTTAGCAGTGACTATGGAAGGTGATCAAATATTTTCATTACTCTATTTTCAAAACTTGTTGTCATGCTCAATATTGGTCTATTGCTTGAAAGACTATTTTATTTGATGCAAATTATTTTTAATCCCACGTGTTCAGTGAGAAAAAGAAAGGGAGAAGGGGCTTATAAGTAGAGGCTTAGAAAAAGGTAAGCTTCAACCTTTTTCTATTAAGATATATATAGATAGGATATTATCTCTGTCTTCAAATTCTAGCTGTGTAATAAATGTAAATTATAGATTATTCAAACTTCTAAACAAAAGTGAAGATATGAGGATAGATAAGGGTGATCCCACAATATTGGCTTACAATTTTTAGGAGATCCTTATTTTTGCTGAAATCACATATTTTTAGAAAATATTTATTGAAAAGTTCCATTTAAAAGATTTGAATTGAAGAGGGTTTGATCGAACCACCTTAGATCAAACCCCCTTGGATAGAACCCTGCAGTTTTAAACCATACTTATAAAGGAGTCTCCTTTACACCTATCAAAGTGCTGATAAAAAACCACTTTTGATTTACCTTTTGGGGGATCAAATGAATTCATTTAAAATTTATTTTTTGTAAGTATGTAATCCTTATTATAAGCTTCCCAAAAAGTATAATATCAAATTTTTTTTTTGAAAAATATCAGTGCACGAGATATTTGAGTCCTTGATCCAACGAAAAAAACAAATTGACTTTTGATACATACAAAAAAAGTTATGTTGTATATAGCCCACCTATGTCTGAATTGTAATTGGTTTGACTTCAAAATTTGATTAAGGAAAAAATATTCAATAAAACAATATGAAACCAAATGAAAGCACTAGATATCATAGTTGCAAATCTAAATTAAAAAAAAAAAAGAATTTTATCCTTCATGGAAAAAAAGTTATGTTGTATACGATGAGCATCATTCCTTAAAAATGGTGTTTACTGAAGAAAAAAAAACTACTTTTTCAAGGAGATTGAAAAAGAAGTCTAATTTGATTCAAAAAATTTTGAAAAAAATATATTTAGAATCTACAGACAAAATGTCACAAATCACTAGTTTGCATCATCTTCAAATTCCTCATGGTTTAGTCAATATAGGTGCTCGAAAGTGAAGATTTAGTTAGAAAAATATCAGCTCATTGTCCAGTTTGTCCAAAAATTATAAACCGGTATTGTGGGATCATCCATAAGTTGTTAAAGACAATAACATCAATGTATTTTAATTAAAATATATATTTATATTTGTATAAATTATTTGATAATTACTTTCCATTAAATGTAATATTTAGTTCCAGTGCAAAATATGAAAATAAATTGTTTATGCTAAATTATATAATATGTTATAATATAATAATAAATATTTAATGTTTTTAATTGTTTTTTTTTTAAGTTACATATTTATAGTATGCATAATTATGAAATTTTAAATAGTTTTAAAATTTATGATATTAAGGTTTAATTAATTATTTTTTAATATAATTTACAAATATTTTATTTATGTGAATACAACTTTGAATTCAATGCAAGCTTTTGTGACCATTTAGTTTATTTAATTTTTTAAATTATAGATTTATAAAAAGTCTATATTTATTTTTTAAATAAAAAATTATTAAAAGGTAACATATGTGTTATAATATTATTACACTTTTTAAAGTAAAAACAAAACAAAAAATAACCAAAATAGTATAAACAAGTGTAATAAAAATAAAATAAAATCCAACTCTTAAGTAAATAAATTAGCCTTAGATTAGAGAGCATAACAAGCCAATTTTTTTTGTCACTAGAATTTTAACTCTATCTTACAGCGCACATCGCTAATATTTTTTGCCACCAAGTTTTTTTTTCCTATGCTTGCACTATAAACAAGCTCCTATTTTTTTGTAAGCTAGCTTCAAAGTCTAACTTATACAATAGATTTGGAGTGTAAACTAACTTTAAATTTTGAGCTATATCTAGACTCTAAACACTAATCTATTAGTGGACTCTAAAGGTGGAACTTCATTAATATTTCTAAGTCCAATCTACTAAAATAATCTAAAATTTGGACTATTATGGACTTCTAAACTCTAAAAATCCTACAATTGTATGCTTTTAGACTCCATTGTTTATCTATAGTAGCCACGTGCTATAAAATTTCATACTACAAGAAGTTGTAATGCCTTTTATTTTAGACTTCATGAATCTGAATAACACATGTAGCTCTCTAAAATTTCAGACCATGTTTCAACTTTGCAATTATGTTGTAATTAACTATGTTTTCTATCCTCCAAGTGACTATTGCATTTTTTTTGCATATAATTTTACAAATTTGATAAAGCTTGAACTTCTAAAATATCGTAAAGTATCCATGTAATATAAATGGTTGCCTTATGCTTTCAAAGTTGTCAAATTGTAATCAAACAAGTATTCTTTTTTTTGGTGGGCCAAATTTTACAACGCTAACCAAAGTTGTGGGGTTTCTGAGGAACAATTTCAAGTGCCTATTTGTGTTTTAGTATGGATCCTACTATTGATATCTTAACTCTACACAAATATCACCTAGAAGATTAAATTTCAAGAACTTCTTCAAACTAGAGGTCTATAGAAAATTTTAAGTGAAAAATAAATGTAATTTATAATATTTTTCATGCTCTAGGAATGGGAAGATATTTGAGTTCTATCCACATGATGTACTTATTCAAGAATTTAAACATCCTAAGAAAATTGTTTCTTTAGGAAAGTTGATCATGGGTCTAGATTTTATAGGTTTCATGGGGTAAAAGTACAAACCTATATCACAAGTTTTATAAAGGAACCGACCAATAGCAAAAAAAATTATGAACTTTGACCACACAAAAATGGTCTTTATGTTTTGAATTTAAAAATGATGTATACTAATGAAATGTAGAAATCTTGATGAAGTTTATTCCTGTAATTTTTCATAATTTTTAAAAATTGTTTTGATTTTTCTTTTATCAATTTAATAGCAGATTTTGTAATGCTAAAAATTTTAGGAAAAAGTGATGTTCACTTGACATCAAGAAACAAGTAGAAAAAAATTTCATTTTTCCCTAATTTTTTTCTACAAATAGGTAACTTCAATATCTAGTGCATGAATTTTTTTTTAAAATTTTGATGTATATTTTTCACATAATAACATTTTAAAGTCAAACTTTTCAGAATTTGATAGTTTTCATTTGAAATCAACTATTGTCTACATTTTTAATTATTTTCAAAAAATAAATTATACCCTTTTGAAGAGGATTCTCTCCTCTAGTGTACCATATATTTTTCAAAAAAAAATTAATATGTTTTACTATTTTTTTAAATTTCTAATTAACCTCTTTTCTAATTTAACAACCTAATTGCATTATTTTAAAAAAACATATATTAAAACTAATCAAAATATTTAAAAATTACATATTTGGATTCATCACTTCAAGCTCTACAGAAGGGTATTTTTCTTTTATTTTTTTAAATCATTCTGATTGAAGAAATACTTAGTTGAAGTTGAAATTTTCAAAAAATTCTAAAAATAGTTGAGTTGGCTACCAACTAGGATGCCACATAGAGAATTTTGGTAGAAATGGTTTTGGTAGAAATGGTTTCGACCGAAAACCTTTCTATCAAAACTTTGCACATAAAATGAGCCACATTTCAAAGAGGAAAAGGGAAATTTTCACTTTTTTGGGTTTCACACAAAACTCTGTGTGCCATGTATAGGCCACGTGGTTTTGAGAAAAACAAGTTCAACCAAAACCGTTTCACTCAGAACTATTTAGTTGGTTGAAAGTGTAACACAAAATTGTACTTTTATTCCCATGGTTTTGAATCTTCTTATGGATCATCACACATCCACCATGTAGTTCTTTAAGAAAAAATTGACATGCAAGGTTTGGATACCTCAATTACAAGTATCTTTATCAATTGATAGATAGGATATGATACTTTTTTTGCATAAGGTTTCATACATAGAGCCTGGAGTTTATCAATTTTATGTCCTTATCAAACATAATCAAGAATAATTTCCTAAGGGTAAGGAACCATGCTATAACCTTACACAAGTGCTAGTTGAAAGGACCTCATGTCATTTCTAACTCCTTTTTTAGGAGCCAAGTATGTGCTCACCTTCATTGATGATTACTCTCATCACACATGGGTGCATTATCTCAAAAAAAAGAGTGACATCTTCACCACTTTTAGGACATTCAATATGTTCATGGAGAAGAAATCAAGCTCTTCTATTTAGAGGATACTTATATAATGGGGGGATATTTGAACCAATATTTTTTAGGATTATTGCATTAATAATATGATACATTATTATTATTTTTTTCCCTACACTTTTCAATATAATGGTGTCACTAACTTGGATAGAAAAAATGACTAAGTGATATGTCAAATTATATGCTTCAATTATGGTTTATGGCTCCATTCTTTTGGTTGAAGTACTATTCAAGAATATAAATTCACAACTACATTCCACACAAGATAGTTTACAATATCGCTCTAAGCAAGGCTTGGTCCAATATCAAGCTTGATGTTTCCTTATTTGGTATATTTGGTAGTGAGGCTTGGGGGTTCATACTAGATGGTTGTCATAAGAAAATGAAGAAGAGTTAATTATAATTAATTTTTATTGGTTATTGTGAGGATGTGAAGTCTTGTCAGTTTTTAAGTCTAACCACTAGATATCTCTACTTTATAGAGATGTCCAATTTGACAATTCTTTCAAATAGATGAATCCTCCATCTTATTTTTCTTCCTCACTACCTAATTTTACTTCTTCATTACATGAAGATACCTTTGCACTTGATAATACTTTATATGATAGTCCTATTCTTCCACCACCAAAACCACCTTCTCCTACTCACATTTTTCCTCGATGAGCTCATAGTGCTATTGAGAAGGCTAGATATTTAGTTGGAAATCATTTAAGTTCTCATCATACCAACTCACACACTTATAGTAATACTCTTTTTAAATCACCCTACATCTATTGATCTATAAATTTTCTTAAAGGATTCTTTTATTTTAGAGTGGTATTATGCTATGGTAGAGAAGTATTCAGATTGATTGATGAAGAATTAGATAAGGGATTTAATTTCTCTTCCTAAGGGAAGAAAGATGATTTGTGTAAGTGGGTGTTGTAGAGTCCCTACTAGTGTCTAGTAAACTTGGTGTCAATCACACAATTCAAAGGGGAAACCTAGTTGAACAGTCCACTTGAACCTTTGGAAATACCATTGAATTATCGACTAGGGCTATTAAGCTTGTGATGGTATTGGCACTATATGTGATTTTAGAAACTAAAGACTACCTAAATCATCCTAGCATAGGTGTTTAAAATTGCTAAGAAATCATAAAAATCCATAATATTATTAAAAGAAGTAATGTTAGAACTATTGCTATGGGTACCTATAGCATAGACTGTGACTAATTCACTATCAAGAAACAAATGTTGGAATTAACCAAAGTTGTTAACTAAATCTACACTTCAAAGTACAAAAAGCTTAACCAACTAAAGCATAAATGTGAAACAATAATTGTTCATGTATCAATTTAGAATTGTAACATAGGGAATCTAATTAACTCAACATGCATTTATGAAATAATAGTTGTAACATAAGTAATTATACAAAAAATAGAGGGACAATTACCTTGAGTGGCCCTTACTCAAGTGATTGTCTCTATTGATCTACCAAATCTAAATCCTTAATTGAAAAAAATCATGAAAATAATGAAAAACCATTCATTTCATAACTCGTAATTTCATAATCTAAGATTATGTTTAAATATCTTATTCATGAAATCATGATTGAGCAATCAACATTGTCTATGTAAGAACAACAACTAACTAAAAATATCTGATAGCTATATCTACTATTGAAATATTAACTAACTCCATACCTCAACCACCGAGCCATACATATAGGCACGAGGGAGTTTATTAAAACAAGACTCTAAAATAAATCATATATCACCACTCCCTATATATTAGAGCATGATAAAGACTAAGAAATCTAAACTATAACTAAAAGGAAGAAGAGTCCAAATAGAATTATGTCTCTTCTACAACAAGAAATAGAATGTGGACTACTTGAATCAATCATGTTAGACTCCTAATTGCAGTAGGGTTCTTCTCCTTCAAAATCTTTATTAAATCTCGTGATGATTCACAATCATCCTCAATAAGTGCTTCCATGCTGTAATTTTTGCACTTAGCTTATTATGGAACCTCCCTTGCTCTATTTTCTGGAAACTCCTTTGATTGCAAGTTACACCTCACGATTGTTGTGGGCTACAAATAAAATCCACTGGCTCTTTGGCTGCAAAGAGTTAGTTCATAAAACATATACACAATATAAAAAACATAGCTAATCATAGATATTCATTATAATTCGTACATATTCACACATTAATTATGCAATAACCATCACATCACAACCATATTTTCATATACTTCAAATCAGGTTCAGGTTTGCATAACGAGCATAAAATATGGTATAGTGTAGGAATATGTATAAGATAAATTTCTGATAATGTCAATGGGCATGCATAAAAACATTAGAAAACTAACTAATAACTAGAATCATCAGGTGTATTGCACCAAGTTTGTAGTTGATGGTTTTAAAGACATCTTGTATGTAAGGTTTTTTCATAGGTTGGGGGTATTGAATAATCTTAAATATTTTCCCTTATATCCAAGATGGATTATTTAAACCTTATACTATTTGTTACTGCATCTCAAAGATGGTTGGTTTTCTAAAATGATGTGAAGAATGATTTCTTGCATGATGATTGTCAAGAGATCTACATGGAGAAATCTCTAGGATCCATGCATGAATATCACTTTTTTTCAATATTTGATGTTTATTATTCATTCCCATACAAGATCCTTGGTGTTGGTAGGACAATATTGATGGTTTCTTGATTTCTTCTAGTTTTGTTTGTTTCTAGTTACATTGTGAAGTGTATATCTAGAGACAAGAAGATGAGATTTTGATATTGGTTTTGTATGTGGATTATTTTATTTTCACTTGTAGCTCTTCATTCATGCTTTAGGATAGTCACACATTGGTGGAGCACTTTGACATGAATAATCTCATTTTTTTCTACATTTCTTAGTCTTTAAATTATATAGAAAATTGAGGGGATCTCTATAATTATAGAAATATGATATTTATTTTCTTCATTATTTTGTAATGATTAATTGTAATCCTACTCCCACACCTTTTTTGTTTGATCTCACTTTGGCTGCCACTTGCACCACACTTAGTGTTGATGCTACTTTATATATATATTTATTTGGAAGCTTTTCATATTTAACCCACACTCATTATGATAAAACTTTCATTTTTGGGATTTTCTATTTTTCACATGATACTCATGAGAGTTATTACAAGGTAGCCAAATATATTTTTAGTTATATTTAGAATACCACATATTTTAGCATTTAATATGTATTAGGAGCTTCTTAGAGAGTAGGCTCCATTCAAGTATATTGGATTAGTGATGTTGACTCATGGAAAACCACTTTTGGGTTTTCCTTGCCTTGGTTCTAGTCTATGTGGATGGTCATAAAAGAATAAAAATGATATTTAATTGTCATCAATTGAGGCTAAGTATTGAGATGTATTGCTTGTTGGCCTAGAGGTTCTATGGATTCAATGACCTATCACAAAGCTTGGATTATCGCCTAATAATCCTACTAATGTCTATTCTAAAATCAAAGCTTCGTTAATATTTATTGCAATCCATTTGAGCATAAAAAGGGGGAAGACATTGAGATAAATTTGCATTTCATTTCACAACACCTCCATGAGGGTGCTCTATCCATAGAATATGTATCTACTTAGGATAATGATGTAGAAATATTCACTAAAACTTTAGTATTGCCTCACAACTATTGTGTTGCGACATCTCATTAGGTTGAGGAAATTATCCTTAGTTATTCTTGAGTCCCCATTCCTTTGTGTTATTTCATTTTTTAGAGGTTTTTCCACAAGATTTAATAATTTAGTTCATTTGTGAGATACTTTAAATATCCATTTCTACCATATTATTCCTAGTTATTGGGACTCATTTTTTAGTTATTAGCTTACTCTCTAAGTATCACTTAAGTGTGGTTGTTAGTATAAAAAGTGTTATTACCTACCTAGTTTATTTTTACCTAGTAGATCTATTCATAGTATCCTAGTCTCACTTATAGGTTGTCTACTATTTTGTCTCACTCAATAGGGACTTTATACATGTCCTCACACTTGTCCAAAGCTTTCTACATGTATCACACTTCTTGGAGGGTTAGTTATTAGTATGCTCATACCTTCCTTCTTCTTCTATGTCCTTAAAATACAAGGAGTTCATTATATACTCTTGATTTTTTTGTAAAATATTTTTGGCACATTTATGGAAGATTTTAGATTTGATCTGCATTTCACTACTAGACTCCAATAACAAAAACCCTTTTTTAGCCTTGTTTTGAGATAATATTTATTTTCTTAATCTTTTGGATGTTACACCAAGTGGTGGCTTTTTTACTTGGAACAATAGGAGGTATGGTCCTTGTTCTTTTTCTAAGTGATTATACAAGTTTTTACTATGTAACTTTTGAATTTGAGATAATTGGATTTCTTCCTCTATAGTTTTAAAGTTGCAAGGTTTGGATCATTTCCCCATTAAAATTTCTTCATCTATCTTATAATCCTTACAAATACCTCATTCATGTATTGTTTTCTGGCTTTGGGATCAAGATTTAATTGAGTATATGGAATTATGGATGGAGGGTAATCCTTTGTTAAATGGGCACATGACAACTGAGAGGGGGGGTTGAATCAGATGTCACACAAATTCAAACTCAAAACTTTATCACTTTTCAATTCTTCAACCACACTATTTTGTTATTAATTATGAGCATGAAACACAAATAACAGAAAGTAAATTAACACAAGGAACACCATAATTTTTACATGGAAAACCCAATAAGGGAAAAACCATGGTGAGGGTTAACTCACACTATATAGTCTTTTTAAAGAAGGCTCACTGCCAAAAGAAAGGACTCACTGTCCAAGTATAAAGGCTCATTGCCTACAGAAAGGACTCACTTTCCACATACAAAGGCTCATTGCCTAGATAAAGGAATCACTATCCCACAAGGAGGCTCACTTCCTATAGAGATTATGGGTATGTGTAGGATCATCATGGAAAAAATAGGCCCTTAAGTGGCAAAAAAATTAGAAAAATCAGAGTTAGGCAACTTGACGTAAAAATTTGAATAAGTTATCTATATTATTTCAAAAATATGTAAGAATAGAATCTGTAGCAAATTGAATGTAGTTTCTAAACTACTAGGTTTTAAAAAAAAAAATCTATTTGGTGAAAATTTGAAATTTCAATGTAGTAGTACTTAAATTTCGGGGAAAAAATAAGTAGGTGTTTTGACCACCCTAACCACAATAAAATGATAATATTTTTTTATAAGATTTTAGATATAAGTAGAGGAATCATGTCGATGTGATACATATTTTTTTGTAATTTTTTCCAAGTAAATAATTAATTATGAATTTTTATTACAACTTTTAAAAAATATAAAACTTATGTCTAACCACCTTAACTTGGTCAAAAATTCATGAAATTAAATTTTTATTTTTTCAATCCTATAGTATGCAAAGCATAGAATGTGACACATGTTTTGGATTAAAAAAATGTGATATTGTTTGGAAACTATAGATGTTTTTTAATCAATCTATCAATCAGAACTTTAGTCATAATTTGAATAGAAAATGAATAATAGTTACTTAATAAATTCAAAGTAAAGCATAATTTATATTGGTGGAAAGCTTAAAATATCCTTTAAAAACCCTTTATGTTTCATCAATTTTGGGTAAAAAAAAAGTCGTCAGCCACATACCCATCATATTGCGACTTTTTGGCCCATCATGATCCTGCACATACCCTTATACAGAATAGAATGAGGCTTTACAACCCAAAAAGAACTAAAGAGATGTACGTAGCTTGTGTTGAATAGTTCTGATGATGCACAATATTATAACTTTACACCCTTCAATCTTCGCTCACTTCCACATCAACTATTTCCTTATAGATTATTCATTACTGGCTCATTGATTCTTCTATCTCTTCTCTATTTTCTCACATCCACACACACACACACTCGCTCACTCCAATCTCTATCTTCAAAAACTATTCTCCATATATTTATATCTGATCTCCATCGCAAGCATCAATTAGGTTAGCCTAACTAGATGCAATTAATTTATAAAAGATATCAACTATCGGTCCCTAATAGATTGTACAAAAGGGATATTTTCAATAAGCAATTTAACATGCTACATTATACCGACTTGATCCAAGAAGTAGATCGCACACAAGTTTTCATATCATAAAAAAATTAATTCAACAAGTCAGCCAAAAATAGTCTTTAATGTAACAAACTGAATAATGAAACTTCTTTGTACAAACACTAGAGCATGAGAGATCTTGACCATGCATGCTTTTATCATTCATAAGTGATTTCCTAGAACCACAAACATAAACTTGCAACTGTGGAGAAATGTGGACAATAATATGGGATAGGTACCAAAAATACCAGATCAACCACCAAATAAGATAAGTCAATTGTATGCACCGATTTAGAATACCAGACCAAGCTACCAACATGGTGACATAAATGGCAACATATAGATAACTTTGAAACAATCGCCTCCTTTGTCATTGATGGCAACATGTGAACAAAATTCTCCTTCTCTCCTCAAAACTCAAAACTTTCTCCACTATCTCCAACATTCTCCCCCTTTGATATTAGTGGCAAAGGACACCAAAAAAAATGGTTGTAAACATGGTGACATCAAAATTTCAAAAATATTTCCAAAAAATCCCAACAATCCAGAACTTTTAAGCATACAAAAATTAAGTGAAGATGACATTCTTCACCTGAATTACCTTCTTATACCTTTCCTTGAGAATTGGAAACAACTTCTTCTAGTTGAAAACAACAGACTCCAATTTTGTGCAAGAACTTTCCAACAAACCCAACAAAGTAAAAGAGGGTGACCAATCTGTAATAGAATATCATTTCTCAACATCTTCAACATCAATGAGAATTCTAGAAATATGCTCTAAGCAGACTTTAGCAATTTATTTAAGAAGCCAGAAGATCTTTGTCACATCATCTCTCTATCTTTGTGTAATGATCAGTTATGCCTATAATTCTCCAACCCTTATTCTTTGATTTCCTTCTTTTTCTTCAAATATACAGAAATCCTTTCCAATTTTATTTACTTTAGCTTCAATTGCTTCAACTCTGCTTCTGAAATTTTTCACAACAGCAAGCCATTGAAGACAATACTTATAAAAATCTGAAATTTCTTTGACACATTTATTTGTTTCCACAATCAATCCAGACAATCTTTTCTTACCTTTTTCACATCTCCTTTCAACCAAGTTTCCCATCTTACATCCTTCCAGACCTTCAAGCAACATCCTTTCTTCAATAATCTTAGTCATATTTTTTGGTAAGAAATCAAAAACAACATTTATACTTCAATACCGTTTTCATAGTAAATAATCTACTAGAGCATCATCAATTTTTAGTTTATCAAAAAAGTGAGGCAACAATCCAAAGTTCACCAATATTCTTCATTTTTCCTTCAACTATCATAGAATGGATGACATTAGTAATAGGGGATTAAGATCTAGTCAAATATTATTTTTCCTTCTCATTTGAAATATCAATGATATCTTTAGCTTTCTCTTTTCTCCTTTTTCTATTTCAGAGGGGAATCACTGATAATAACCTCCAATTACCTTTTTTCTAGAGGAAGATCCCACCTCAAATCATCTTGATGTAGATGTATCGGAACAAGGTTTTTCTTTAAAAGATGAAAAATATGATTTGCACATGTTTGCACTATCTTCCAAGGACTCTAGATGTCTATAAATTTTATTTCCAATAGGGACATGAAATTCCCATATCACATTGTCTTTTCCTAGTAGAGAATTGAGAAAATAAAATACCAAACACACAAGCAAGGATCCAAAATGAAAGGGATAATTGTCAACCAATGACATCCAAACATTTTCAAGCAAATTCTCAAGTAGTAGGCTACATAAATCAAACTTCCTGTTCTCTTTAACCATCATGTGGGAAATATGTACAACAACAGCTGAAGTTGAACTTTCATAGTTTTTGAAATAAATCTTGTATGAAATACCATAAGCAACACACCTAATAGCTAAATCCGTAAGTGTATTAATCAAATGAGCTCGTTGATCTCTACTGATGCTAGTTAGTTCCTCCACATCTTTATACTTCACCATTTTCCTTCCAGGGAGCTCTCCAATGCTACATAATCTAGTGATTGCTTTGATTACTTCCTTTGAGATCAAAAAGGGTTTTTTTGACACAATGATTTCATCCTTGAAATGATTCAATAAGAATAAGATAACTTCTGTATCTGTTATCAATGGAAATTCTCTCCATAAATCCATCCCTAGGGTTTTTATGTTCTATAATTCAATTTCGCTCAACCCTAGTTCAATTTCTTTCATCTTTCCATGATTGAATGCATCTAATTCAACTCTTTTCATCTTCAAAGGGGTGACACCACACGATCCATTTTCCATACTTATGCTTTCTTTGAATTGCAATAGAACTTCTTCGAATTTCTACTTTCCTTTTGTACTCAGAGAATTTTTTTTAGATTACCTAATATAATTTCTTTGAAATCCTTCCAGAAATGGTACAAGCTTGCTCCATGATCACTCCATGCAATCACACAAGTTCTTCAAAAGCACAATTAACCAAAAGTCTTGACAAACTTCATTTTATACACATTCAAGCTTACCCTAAAATGCATTAAATGTGATGGACACCAAAAAGCTGTTAAAAACAGTCTTCATATCAGAAAAAGTCTTAATTTAGTCCACAAATCCACATTTCAACATGTTTTCCTCTAGTTCTTTCTCCAAAAATTCTGAATAATGGTTTTACACATTCTGTCCATGTATTAGCCTCTGACACGCCATAATTCTAGGGGGTTTTTAATATTTTCTGATAATACTTCCCTTAAGACCATGCTAGGTCTATATTCCAAATAAGTCATTTCCTCCTGATGAGGGCACAAACATATCAGGAGTTTTAGGTTTTTCTTCTTTTTTCTTCCATATCTTATCCATCTCTTGCTTCATCTCTTCCTTTTCAATCTTTACCGGTTCACTCTTTTCTTCTGGAGCAAACTTCTTTCCTTTTTTATTCTTGTAAACCTGAGATACATGTCCAAGATTGTTGTAGTTATAACAAACCACATTATTTTGATTAATCTATCCTCTATTATTCCTTGATCTACATTGATTCACTCTATGTCCAAATTTATTACAAGTGTAGCAGTAGCCATTAAAGAATTGATTCATTATGCCTTTATTAAACCTGTTCCTCATTACCCGATTGATCATTCTCACTAGAGTTCTACATTCTATAGCCTTATGTCCAATCTTCCCACATTCAAAGAATTTTCTAGAGGGGGGACCATAAAATTGGTTCATCCTACTCCTACATTTAGTTGTTCTATGACCATATTTGTGACAGAAAAAAAAAATACCAACAAAAGAGGGCTACCTTTGTGCATTAGGTTATCTCATAGCCAGTCTTTTCGAAAAATTCCTTCTTTGATTCCTCATTCCTTGATTCTTCTTCATATCTTTAGGGAATTCACTGGTCTCAACTTTTAGGCTACCTTTGTATTTACAAGGTTTTTGTCTCGCAAGCAGTTCTTCAAGTTTACCAGAGCTAGATCTGAAATTATTTTCACAAAGTTTAGCCTTCTCCAGCTCCACTCTCAAGTTGAATATCTCTTGTTTGAGTCTAGTACATTCATCAGACTTCAATGCTATTAGATTTCCACAATCCATAAGAATATTAGGGTATGTACAGGATCATGATGGGCCAAAAAAGTGGTGATATGATGGGTATGTGTAGGGTATGTGGCTGATGACTTTTTTTTACCCAAAATTGATGAAATGAAAAGGGTTTTTAAAGGAGATTCTCAGCTTTCCACCAATATAAATTATGCTTTACTTTGAACTCAATAAATAATTATTATTCATTTTCTATTTTAATTATGACTAAAGTTTTGATTGATAGGTTGATTGAAAAACATCTATAGCTTTCAAATGGTATCATATCTTTTGAATCTAAAACATGTGTCACATTCTATGCTTCACATACTATAGGATTAAAAAAAAAATTGAATTTCATGAATTTTTGACCAAGTTAAGGTGGTTAGACATACAAGTTTTTATATTTTTTAAAAGTTGTAATAAAAAATTCATAATTAATTATTTACTTGGCAAAAAATGACAAAAAAATATGCATCACATCGGGACATGAGTCCTATACTTATATCTAAAATATTATAAAAATATATTATCATTTTATTGTGGTTAGGGTGGTCAGACAAACACCTACTTCTTAGTTTCCCCTTGAAATTTAAGTACTACTGCATTGAAATTTCAAATTTTCACCAAATATATATATATATATATATATTTTAAATAAATCTAGTAGTTTAGAAACTACATTCAATTTGCTACATATTCCATTCTTACATATTATTGAAATAATATAGATAACTTATTCAAATTTTAACATCAAATTTCCTAACTCTAATTTTTTTGAATTTTTTGCCACTTTCCATGATGATCCTGCACATACCCATTAGTATTCATTTATGGATTCGATTGTGTGTAAGCTATTTGAATCAATGTTTTAGATCACACTCTGTGATCCATCATCAGGATAGAGAGCTCAAGGATATGAAAAAAGGTTTGTGATCTCCTTTAATCAACCTTTTTTCATATCCTTGAGCTCTCTATCCTGATGATGGATTATGGAGTGTGATCTAAAACATTGATTCAAAAATCTTACACACAATCGAATCCAGAAATAACTACTGATATTTATCAGACTTGCTCTATACCATTGTATTTAGACATTCTTCAATCCTTTTCTTTTCTTCTACTATCACTTTCAGTCCAATTATTTCTTGCTTCAACTGTTCGCTAACTTCTCTGTGTCTTTCTTTAAATTTCTTCAAATTTTCTTTCAATTTCCGAACACATTCATTTGCTTCATCAAGGTTCTCCTTTAGATCTTTGTTTTCTCTTTCCACTTTATCAAGATATTCAAGAGTAGCCTAAAGCTCTCCTTTGTAATCCATTCAAGCAACCTTCAATATTCTCCTCAAGAGGTTAAGCTCTTCACCAAGGAACCAGAGCTTTGATACCAATTGTTAAACGAACGTAGGACAACTGAGAGGGGGGGTGAATCAATTGTCACTCAAATTCAAACTCAAAACTTTACACTTATCAATTCTTCAACCACACTATTTTTTTCTTAATTATGAGCATGAAACACAAATAACAGAAAGTAAATTAACACAAGGAACACCAAAATTTTTATGTGGAAAACCCAATAAGGGAAAAACCACAGTGAGGGTTAACTCACACTATATAGTCTTTTTAAAATAGGCTCACTGCAAAAAGAAATGACTCACTATCCAAGTACAAAGGTTCATTTCCAACAAAAAGGAATGACTGTCCCACAAGGAGGCTCATTTCCTATAGATATTTATACAAAATAGAATGAGGCTTTACATCCCAAAAAGAATTGAAGAGATGCACCTAGCTTGTGTTGAACAGTTCTAGTGATGCATAATATTTTGACTTTACACCCTTCAATCTTCACTCACTTTCACATCAATTGCTACCTTATAGATTATTCGTTACTGACTCATTAATTCTTCTATCTCTTCTTTTATTTCTCACATCCACATACACACACTCGCTCACTCCAATCTCTATCTTCCAAAACTATTTGTTATATATTTATATCCAATCTCCATCACAAGAATCAATTAGGTCGGCCTAATTAGATGCAATTCATTTATAAAAGATATCAACTGTCAAACCCAAATAGATTACAAAAGGGATAATTTCAATAAGCAATTTAACATGCTACATTATGTCGGCTCGATCCAAGAAGTAGATCGCACACAAGTTTTCATATCATATCAAAACTTAATTCAACAAGTCAGCTAGAAATAGTCTTCAATGTAACCAACATAATAATGATGCTTCTTTGTATGAACACCAAAGCACAAGATATCTTGACCATGCATGATTTTATCATTCAGAAGTGATTTCCCAAAACTGTAAACAAAAACTTGCAACTGCAAAGAAATGTGGACAATAATACCTGATAGGTACCAAAAATACCAGACCAACCACCAGATAAGATAAGTTAGTTGTATGCACCGGTTTAGAATACCAGACCAAGCTACCAACATGGTGACATCAATGAAAACATATAGATAACTTTCCAACATCCTTCCTTTCATAATACTATGCATTATTTATTTTAAAGGCTTTAATATCATAATATGTCAAGTTCATAATATATAGTGGAACAAGTCAATATTTGGTAATTTTCTTGGTATAAGAAATAGTTGTATTATACATTGAATGATATTTATTTTTAAATCAAATAATTTAGTATCATTGAGATTTCCACTTTGTAATTATGTTTTATTTCATTTTATTGCATGATTGCATAGTCCTTAATTTAATCATTCATCTAAGACTACATCAAATATCTAGGACCTTACCTCAAAAATAAATGATTTGATAAAGAAAGTAAGAACTCAATTATTCTATTTAAGAATTAAAGGTGACAAGAGAATGGTCATAGTAGATGAGTAAACGAATGCTTTGAATGCTATGAATATGGACTTAGGTGATCTCAAGGAGACGCATTGCTACCTCAAGTATTTAGTTCACGAAACAAGATCCTAAAGTCCACATAAATTGATAATAATTATAAAGCATATAACATAATAAGAAGTATCAATGTATGATAAATATGTAAGAACATAACTTGTAGATAATCATTACGGCATGAACAAAAGGTTTCTCCTAGGATAGGAAAATGATAAGAATAACCATAAATTCTAGATAAGGATCATGCAAGAAGATTAATCATAAAATTATGCTTATAATGTTGCCTACTCAATGCGGAAAAGTGATAGAATAAATATGGACCTAAAGGAAAGGTAAAGATAGTGAGTATCAATAAGAATTAAAATATGTAGTTATCATAGGATCATAATATATAATTATAATATCTAAGAACATGATAGGGATTGTAGATATGATAAGTTTCATAAACTGTATGTATAAGATCACAAACTGTAATGTCCCCTTCTCAATGATCACTCCAAGTGGATTGATTAGCTTATTTAATTTATGTAGGCTATAGTTAGTGGAAGGGAATTAGTGAATTTAATTATTTAATGTTGCTTAGTGGGAAAAGGTACATTTATAAGGTAATATTAAATAATTAAATTAAAAGGTGTTATAAAGTGACTTTAGGAAATATTTAAAAGTCAATTATTTTAATTTTATGAGCGAGAAAAGTGGAAGTCATATATAAAGTGGAAATTAGAGCTTATTTTCTTTATGCTTGCTTATTTTATCTAATTGATACTTTGAGGAGCTTTGAGGAGTTCTTGCCTTTGGGGACGAAAATCCTAGGGAAAATGGGTTGGGTGGTGAGACTAATCCACCCTAGTTGGTCAGGTTGGAGATAAATTTGAGGGATAACAATTAATCTCTTTTGCTCAATTTGGACATTTGGGGATATCATTTATTCTAGATTCTTTATACTAGAGAAATCATACTGCTAGTTGAACGATGTGCAGGTATTTTATTTGCTAGTGAATGTATGGTACTCATACTAGATTAGATGTGAGGCTTGAAAGGATCTATCGTTGTACTTATTGGAGCTTGACAAATGCATTTATGGTCACACTTGGACTATGGATGGGAATGATTAAGACCTATAGTTGCATATTACTACTGTGTGGTATTTTTCCTTTCATTAAGGAGGTGAAATACTATTCATTGGAGTCATAAGGCATTGGTATGGTTTCATGAGGGTTTTAGAGGGTGTAGGCCTATTGACAAACACATCACCATTTGTATTTTCTATCATTACTAAGTTTTGGGTATGAATACTAGTGTTGGGTGTGTCTATTTGTGTTGCATGTATCTATTTGTAAGGGGATGTTTATCATTCTAGCTTCCATTATTCTTCTCTAGTGACAATGTCCTCATACCAAGCCTAGTCATACATAAGGAGCTATTATGAGTCTAAAAAATGGTATTTATATGCTTAGAATTGTAACTGTTGACGCCAAAAATTGACGAGATAACAGTTCCTTTATGGGAAACTCAGTTCAAGGGGGACCCCTTTGCGCCAAACTGAGTGACCTCCAGATTTTAAAGAAGCCGGCTTCTTCTATATAATGGTTTTTGGAAAGGGAAAAGGAAGTAGATATAATGAAACAAATATTAATCTAAGGCGATGCGCCAAAGCTTTTTGATAGGCACGATAAATCATAGACTCAAGGGCCTGAATGTTATTGATATGTTCCAAAACACCGGAAGCTTAAAGCAATAGCATAAACAATTCATTTAATTGACATAAAACAGTATTGCATACATTCTCACTGCTAAGAAGAGTCATTAAGACATGATTTAGACCAGCAAGTTTGCTTTCAATATATAGAAGTCTCCTCAAATGAAATGCTTAAGACAATAAAAAGCACAGTTCACAGTTTAATTAAGACATAAAAAGTAGAAAGGCCGAACAAATAGGCACAGTTTGAAAGTATCTTGCAAATAAACATGCAAAAGAGGCCTGGCGTCTCTTGCTAAAACTAGTATTCTTCTTATAAATCTCGGACCATCCTCCCTCAATAGAGAGAGTATATATAGCCGGAGAGCAAAATCTCACCACCTGGAGAGTTGTAACAGAAAGATTCCACAATCTCCCGTAATGATGCCCGGATAAGAATATTCCCAATGCCGTTATGAGAGCAGTCAATCAGAGTACAACATCCAGTTGGTCAGTTACAGGTGTGCCCTTTGTAATGATGGCAGTGGTCCCAACCAGGCTTCAAAGCGACGAGTGTCGTCCACCACCTTAGAGAACCATGGCAAGCAGCAGTCAATGACACCATCCCACTCGGCCATCTCACAGCTTGCTTTGATAATCGATGTAAGGCACGTGGCAGCAAACTGCGGCCCGAATGAAAACTCCTTCTCCATTGACCAGGAGCTTGCGAAGAACTGACACGTGTTCAAGGGACGGAGGCTACTTTGAAAACGGGGAAAGGCCGCATGAAAAGGGGGCGAAAGATGCATGGCCGCGTTTCGCAACCCGTGGTGCTCTCGTCCCTGCTGTTGTTTTAAAAACAGCGAACCGCTAACACGTGAGCGAGGGTGGGCCCCGCCAGGAAATAAAGAAGGCCAATAGAAATCCTTCGCAGCCCGCCGCAGCATACTCTACTCTTGCTAGGGAAAGATTGCGATACACCGCCACGTACAAAGATGTGGGCCTCGTTTCGCAACCCGTAGGAAACATAAAGCAATTAGAAAATGAAGAACCCCGCAGGCGAGACACGTGGGCGCCTAGCGCAGCCTTTCAGGAGCCGAACGGGGAGCCACTTGCCGAAGTTGCGAAGCAAGGAATGCACAACGGGGGAGATCAAAACTTACCGGGAAGCCGAAAAAGACACGGAGACGCGCAGGCCAGCGCACGAATATATGCAAAAAAGGGAACCCGAAGGGAGCTGCTTGGAATATTATTTCAACAGCTTTTGGCGACTAACAGGGGCGTTTCGGATAAGGAACGGAGAGGGCAAAACTCTCTGGTTCTACTGACCAGAGCCTTCCTTTCTAGGGAAAATGGAGTTAGAGCTTTGAAAGCGCAGCCTGCAAAGGCACCCATTCAATTTCGGATGGCTTTGCCATGCTGCGCAAATTCTCTTGTGCTCTACAGAGATCAATAGCTTCCTTATGAGGCAGCACCTCTGGCAGGCCAGCGCCTGCTTCTATGTGGAACAGCAGCTGAGAGAGCGGATGAATGATTGCCTCGATATCTACTGCCGTTGGGGGGCTGCCGAGTTCCTTGAATGCCTCCGGATCATTCTCCTTCTGCTCAATGATCTCGGTAATCTGCGCAGCCGTGACAATAGTGCCATCCTCAAGAAATGGGGATGGCAATCCCAACCTGCCTAACTCAGAGAAACTCCCTCGAATGCCATCCAGCGCTTTGTTTAGAAAAGTCGATGCTGCCTTAGTACGCTAGAAAGCGGAGTGGCAATGAATGAACCTATTTTCCGTTTGAGCTGCGGTGTCCCTATCTTCAATACCTGCCCCGGCGAGGATCTCGTCTGAGACCGAGTATAGCTTACTTAACAAGTCCCTCGCCTCGGGAACCTTTTCTAGGATGAAACGCAGGAATTGTTCCATTGTGTCATGGGCCTCCTGATTGAGTTTTAACGCCCTGTCGATGAACCAGAGGGTAGGCTGCAGATTTAGGCAGAAGGCTTTAATTTTCTCCCAGTGAGAAATGTACAATTGCCTGACCAGTGGGATGATATCCGGTTGGGCAGGGGCTGGTAGCAGGGAGGCCTTAAGCGAAGAAATCTCTGTGTCTCGTGAAATGAGGGCTTCAGCAAATTCTGCCTTCTTCTTCTTCTCAGATGCCAACTGCACTTCATAGTTGTTCATTTGTTTGTGCCAATTCTGTTCAGCTCGAGAGTAGTTAGCTGATTGCTCTTCTAATGAAGCTTTCGCCTCTCGGAGCTCATCTTCTAGCTTGGTCTTCGTTTCCCGGAGCTCCTCCTCCAGTTTAGTCTTCAAATCTTTGAATTCAGCCTCTTTTTCCTATATCTTTTGCTGATGCTGCTCTTATAGGCGTTCCATCTCTTCGCCTTTCTCTGCCAGCTTCTGAATGAAATTAAGGCGGAAGCGTTCAAGCTCTTCCTCCATCGATTGTAAGCTCTGTTGTGCCGCTTGGTTTTGATTCTGCAACTCTTTTAATACGGTTGGGTCGGCTACTCGGGCATTTGCAATTTCGCCCTGAAGCCTGCTCCTCTCATTCTCTGCTGTTAGCGCCCTTTCTATCATTCGGGCGATATCCGCCTCTAAGGATTTCTCCTTTGCCTCTAGAAAATTCACCCTGTCCTTGGCTGCCTTGAGCTGTTCATCCTTCTTTTTCAACTGGCGACCAGTCTTTAGGAAATCGGAAGTGACCACCCGTTGTGTCTCCTCCATGATTTCGACTTTATCTTGTGGCCGGGCCATCTTCATGTCCAGTCCGACAGCATAAATATCATAGTCCTCTGGTTGCATTTCTCCCTGAGGCTTGTTTATCCTTGGGTACATAGTTGCAAACTTTAATTCTTGGCGGGCCTCGTCATACGAAGCCTGTACTCTCGGCTCGGCGGGGGCATTGTCATCCTTTGCCCTTCGTCACCTCATTCTATTTGCACGCGCTTCCTTCCCACAATCTATCTGTGCAATGAATTCAGCTGGTGATGAAACCAGCCCACTTACAAAGGGAACACCGGAAGGTAGGGCGTAGGGATAGGTAACTTTCATAGGCGCTCGCATTTGTTTTTTCTGGAGGGTGATGGTTTGCGGAGAAAAGTGTGGCACATTCCATAGCTTAGCCTGGGGGGTTTCAGCCTAGCTGGATATTTGCAATGGCTGAACCGGAGATTCAGTCATAAGGCCTGTTGGCCGAGTAAAAAGAGTCGTTGTCTGGGGCTCGGTTTGCTGTGGTGGGAAGGGATCTGTAAGCATCTCGGAAAAAGAGTGGGGGCTGATGGGAGGAATATCTTCGGATAGCGAGGTGAGGAAAGTCTGGGCGGCAGCAGTAGGCATTAGCATGCCCGGAGGGGTGATTATAAACGGTTGGGCTTGCGAATATTGGGCAAATCCCCCGGAATAAGATGGGCTAGAAACAGAGGGTGAAGGGCTCGGACGAATGGCAGGAGTTGCCAATTGAGCAGGGGCGGACGTGAAAGAATGAGATGCAAGAGAAGAAGGAGCAAAATGTACCTGCTGACTGGTCGGCGGTGGCATTGGGATCGTTTGGGACTCGGCCGCAACTTTTGGCATTTGACTAGCAGCGGGTGTTTCCCCTTCGGCCGGTTCATGCAAAACTGTCCCGACAGCACTTTCCGTGCGTTGCCTTTTCGCGGGGGGACACTCACTAACCTCGGCAGTCGGATCTTTCTGCTGGGGCACTAGCCTGACCGGTTTAGCGGCCCATGTGCGCGTAAGCGAGCTCCTTGATATGTTAAAGCGCACATTAGTGCCGACATAGGCGGGATGCCTGGGGGCATCACCTTCCTGCGAAGATATCGCCGTCTCTTCCTCCGGCTCATCGGAACCCTCTGCTTCACTCTTGTTAGCGCTGGAGGTCGGGCTGGGATGGCCCTCATCCCAGTGTCTTTCGAATTCCTGGTCGTCCTTTAATTTATTATAAGGAGCCTTCAACTGCCCTGTTTCTTGGTGGTATCTCCAGAAAGCTTTTATTTTTTCATCGTTCCATTCCTCGTCCACTTTCAACTTGTTAAGCATGCTGCGCTCTATCGGAAGGTTGTCCCTGGCCACGGCCACTGGAAAGTAGAACTTGTGCCATGGGCCTCTGGTATCCGGCGTAGGGATTTGTGCCAATTCAACCAGATCTTCATCTTTATCAGTCCGGTTATTACGCCGCTTCTCCCAGTATGGTCAGGAAACATGTGTAACTCTCATATGCGGCTTAGGTAGGTCATTGAAAGGGTTGTAATCCCACTTATCATTTACTAATACTAGCCCTAGGTGTGCCAGCTTGTCCCCTAGCAGCTGATACGATCGTTTTTTGACAAGCGTTATTGACTTGAAGCTCTTTGGGCAAGTGAATAATCCCTTCTTTTTGACCCTTTTACTACTACAAAACATGAAATCAATGACGCATACCTGCCGGTAAACCTCCAGCGTGAGCACTCTATCGGTGATGCAAGCCGGGAGCAGGAAAGGCTTGCCAATAAAGCCCCTCATTCGAAGGATCGTGAAATCCTTGCCCAGGAACCAGTCGCAAGCGGGGATGTAGCTTTGCAGAAATCCAGTCTGCTCAGTGTTAAGCCGGACGGTATCACCCTCTCTGATCAAATCATTCAGGACCGGGGCTATGAAATAGTCCGTGAAGGCATAGTAGTCATATGTTGCAGAAAGGTAGGGTGTCCATGTAGATACCGGCTTTCTTTTATTCTGCTCGTCAAAAATTGATAGTGGGAAAAATCGGGCGAAGAAATTCGGATTCTGATGCAGGAACATGTGGACCAGGTAGGAAAGAAACCTAAATTTCTTCTCTGCCTGATAATTCTCTATTTGCTGTATCATTTCCTCGACCATGAACTCGGCAAAACCATACCAGAAAGATTCATGTTGCCTGCGAAACTGTATTGCAGGGCCCAGCTAAAAAGCCTCGATCTTTTCACTGGAATCATGGCCGCAAACAAATGCCAGCATGGATATGGGGTCCTGGAGGTCATCGCGGAATGAACCGCGCAACAATGGGATGCTCGGTGCCTTAGCGGACAGGATACCCTTCTTATTAGTCTCCTCTAATAGGAAATCGGAGCCGGTTTTCATCCTTTTCCATATCTTTTCCCCTTTGCTTGGGCGGAAATATTTGATTTTCTCCTTTCTTGTCCTTGGGTCAGGAATGCATAACATATGCCAGATGGCTTCCGGGCCGATATGAACCCTTAAATTGCGACCCTCAATGCAGTGGGTCTTTGGATTATAGCGTTGAACAGCTGCGTCGACTACCTCCGGGCAATAGTGCACGAATGGGACCATGTATTGTGGCAAACCGCTATACCAGACTCTACTTGCCGTTGCCTTCTCCGCCGCTGGTGCTGATAACCTTGCGCAAGCCGCCTCTCTAAGAGACTTAGGGTTCCTAGCAAGCTTTGGATCGTAGATATTAGCCCACTTTTCTCCAACCTTTTTAGGGTTATTCCACTCTTTGGGCTTCTCTAGCTCCTCTGTGTTGGGTCTCCTCACCTTCTGGGGTATACCAGGAGTGGCATACGCTACATCATCGTACACGTAAACCTCGGCCGAAGAACGAATAGCCGAATATAGTTCCTGGCTAATCCCTTCCTCTGCTGGCTGAGCTGAAGATTCCACCATCTTTCTTCGCGGCAGAACTTGAAGGTTCGCTGGCCTTTGAATACGCTTGCACTGGAAATACAGACAGAAAACACTTCGTGCACTCCTTAGCTTTTTGGAAAAAGACTTAGGAACAATAAGCGTTATCATGCAATAATAGCAACTTTCCTCAAGGTGGTAGGTGAGCGCGAGCCCTTGCATTTAATTCGGCATGTACCGTTAACTCCACAACTCGTGCAAGATGAGCTGATTGCTTTTTCCGAGGTGGCTAGATTTCATCATTGCTTTTAGAATATCATGTGATACGCCCTGATTTTCCTTAGAAATTGAGCTTGCAACTGGCCTCCTCGTGTTGTGTTAGCATGTACCGGTAATTAATATCCCTGGCTGGAATGATTACACCAAGCAAACGATCACCACCTGAAAGGGATACAAATATCGCCTCGGGCTCTGGGATGTGCTTGAGATTTGACACCATAGCATACGGCCATACGTCCCTTCATCAGCAAGTGCCACCCTTTTAAAGCTCAATTAATTAACTTGATTTAATTAAGCATGCCTTGAGCCGTGCTACCATGCGTGTGCCAGCCCAAAACCTGAACAAACGTAGACTCGGCCCTCGAGATTGTAGCCAATATACATCACGTTGCTTACGGCGGATTGGCATATGTCTTATCAATTTTCTATAAATAGGCCAGTAGATAGCAAACATACACACTTTGCGTCGGGAAGTGATAGGCAAGTAGAATACTGCTAAGCGAGTCTTTTCATAGGTTAGGTAGTAAGCAGCTTTCGGCATACTTAGCAGATTTAGGAATAGTCTTAGGAGAGATGGATACTCCCATTCACCTGACCTCCTTCAAATCACAAACAACATTTGTAGGTGAAATCTCCACCAGGAGGCTTAAGAGAATGACGAAGAACAAGCACTCGCTGGTTTTAGTAGCCATTAAGTGGGTTCTCGGCAAGGACTATGTGGAGTATGAAGATAAGCATCGGGTGAACACCGATGTGTGCTCACACTTTGTGGCGTCTATGCTGGACATTTGTGTCCCTCGGCCGCTTGTATTGAAGCTAGTCAAAGAAATCTTCCCAAAGAAGTACCTGAACGGTCTTGGCGAGGTTGTCACACACGCTGCGTATGAAATCGGCCTGCCATCAGCCAGCGACCTATGTCGCTATATTGAAAAATAAGCTGTCGTGGCTTGGCTACCATTCCTTAGCGGATTCCGCCTGCAGACCCGTGGTCAGCATCAGCAAAGGGTTACCCAGGCTCTTCACTTCCTGTTCAGAAGCTACAACGTGATACCATTCTACGACGTAGAGTGGTATACTGACTTCAGGAACCTGGTGTACCCACCACCGACGACAGCCGCGCTTCATGATGCTGCCAGTGCCGCCGAGGAACCTGTTGACGAGGAAGAAGTGGACGCTGTCTTGAATGCGTCGATTGCTGCTAGCCACTCCTGCGGATAGATGGTCCCCTTGCCTTGGTGTTTGTTGATGTAACCCCCTTGCTCCGTATCAGCCTGATAAAAGGCCAACGTATATATATGCTCTTATACTTTGTATATTTGAAAATCGGCATTCATGCCATTTTGTAACTCAGAAACATGTATATAAAAATATACGTCTCTTTTTATTGTGAAATTTTATGCTCCTGTTTGCTTTTGAGTGCAATTTTTTCTGGGTTTGCCAATTTCGTATGTTTTGTCTCTGTTTATGAGCATACTTTTGTGTTTTAAGAACTCTGGTGCTTCACCCACTAACGATGATAAGCGAATACATAACAAGTCAATTGGTTTTAGCAAAATGATAGGCCAAAAATAGGAAAGGAAAAAGAAAAAGCGTTATTTACAACTGTACAGGGTAGGGCTTGACGCTTAATGGAACAATTTAAGGTGAATCCCATTAACCAGGATTCCTAGGGGCTCCTGTTCCATATTTTCCAGCTCGAAGGCATTGTGTTGCATGCACCGAATGATCTTGAAGGGTCCTTCCCATAGGCTATCAAACTTACCATGCTGACCTGGCTTCGCAGCCCTGCTGTCGTATTTTAGCACTAAATCTCCACTTTTTAGGCCTTGGTCGGAAGCCTTTTTGTCAAACCACCGTTTGACCACCTGTTGACGGCCAGTCATGGCCTTTAGGGAATTCTCCCTTTTTTCTTGTACTTCTAATAGTTCGGCAAGCCGAACTTCCATGGCGTCATTCTGTTCTATCTCAAGAGATTTCAACAACTGTATCGCCGAAATTTCCATAGAGATAGGTAGCAGCGCTTCTTTCCCATATACTAGCTCATAGGGCAAAGTCTTGAGGACTTGTTTAGGAGTTATGCGGTTGGCCCAGAGTGCTTTTCAGAGGTTTTTGTGCCATTCCCTCTGGTGTTCCGAGCCCACCTTTTTGAGAAGTCGGACTAAACTTTTGTTTGTTGACTCGGCTAGGCCATTTCCCTGTGGATAGTAGTTTGAAGATGTTTTAAGGAATATGCCATTTTTCAATGCAAAGTGACATACCTTTGTGCCTACAAATGCTCTAGCATTGTCCGAAATGATCATCTTCGGAGGGCCGAACCTCGTCACCAGAGCCTCGAGGAAGTCCACAATCTCTACC